>BLSH010066420.1:29613-53930 GCA_018402905.1 Glandirana rugosa | reverse complement strand
GGCGCTAATCCGTCTTCCACCAGTTTGAAACCTGCAATCCTCCAGACCTGCTAACAGGTCTGGAGGATTGCAGGTTTCAAACTGGTGGAAGACGGATTAGCGCCATAGTGGATGGAGGACTACCGCGGTCAACTGTAGGAGATTGGAAATCCAAGACAAGAGACAAGTGATACCAGTCGGAGGAATTTCGGAACCAAGGAGTAAAGACCCCATTTACCACAGGCGGTTTACCCCTGTAGGGGTGGGGAACTTTGGTAAGTGGGGGCACATGAGGGGAGCACAAGTCACATCTGTGTAGCGGATACGGCACCTGGCACTGAAGTCACCTTTTTGTATGAAATCTACATTCCTAAAGGTTGAAATACATCACTGATATTGGAAGTTCCTAAAAATCATCAGTTTTCTCAGATTTTGTGGAGGTTTTATTATTTACGGACCTATACGGACTACGGACTTTTTACGGATCATAAAAAAAACAACAATTTTTAAGGATTGTAATTTAATAGTGGAATTACATCAATGACATCAAAAGTCTGTACAAATCTTCAGGTTTCTTAAAGTTTATGGAGTTTTTTTAATTACGGATTTTTTACGGATTACGGACTTTTCACGGACTTTTATGGCTCATTCATTTAGCATATATTTTCCTGACACTTTATAATTATTGAATCATCTTTTACACATTTTTATTTAATATTTATTATCCTCACATTTTCTATATATTCACTCATCTTTTATATATTTATTATTCAGGCACAATTCCTGAAGGGTTTATGATATTTACTTGATGAACAATTTTCCACTCATTATTTTTGCACATCTGCACTTTTATTAACATAATTAATATACTCAAGAAAATAATAATTTTTCATTAATGAGACAGCGCCATTTCCAAATACACACTCATTTTTAACAAAACTTACCTTGCTCAGCAGGGAAAGTCTTGGAGGGCAGCAGTCTTTTATTTTATTTTAAAGTAATACATATATACTTGGTATCCCAGCGCAGGAAACCTCCTTTCTATATTTAAACGATCCTCAAATACTCTGTCATCTGGAGTTTTGCATATTTACCACCATTCCTCATAGTAAAAATATATGTTAAAGTGGAGTTCCACCCAAAAGTGGAACTTCTGCTTTAAGTGACCCCCTGACATGCCACAATTGACATGTCATTTTTTTTTTGAGGGGGGGGAGCGGGTACCCAGTTCTTCTCCTGGCACTGTGGCGCTGCAAGGAAGTTCACCTCTCTCCCTTCCCCTAATCTTCTGGGACATGTTACAGGTGCCAGAAGATTGCCCGGCCATTTACAACACGCAGAGCGGCTCGCACATGCGCTGTGCGTGCCCGGCTGTGAGGCCGCAGCCGGGCGCCCACACTTGCTATGCCAGTGCCGCGAAGGGAGGAGAAGAGAAGCGAGGCTTCGGGCGGCCGCATCGCTGGAGCGTGGGACAGATGAGAAGCCATTTATTATAATTCAGCAGCTACAATTTTTGTAGCTGCTGACTTTTAAAAGGGTGGAACTCCGCTTTAAATCTAAATAGGATAGTAGGAATTCCTTATAATGGTCCCAGCAGGGGTGCAGATCCATACACTCTCACAAAACAAGTTCCTAGAAATATAAAAGACTGTCAAGAGATTTGACTCTCCAGCATCTACCAAAAATGGAAATATCACTTTAGTATAGTCTGACCCTATAAGCTATAATTGTTCCTCAAACACCTATTAACAGTAATAATTGGACATATTTCTTCCTTGCAGAATATGAAGACTGTGCTGAGTATTAACAGCTATGATTCTTTCTTTTCTGTCTAATAGTTACACAATTAATTTACACTACTTTTGTAGCCTCCTTAGTGGTATTGCCAAGTGTGGCTCGAGGTAAGTTTTCATTACCAAAAACGGTAACCTCGAGCCACACTAGGGATCACATCGCAGTATCCAGGCAAAATGACTTACCTTGTCCCCAGGATCCTGCGATGTCCCCCTGCTGTGTCCTCTGGCGGAATCTTTCGCCCGATGCCTCTGTGTGCCGGGCTCCGTTCCCTGCGAGCGTCGCGTTGCACGGGGGCGGAGCCCGGCAGCAAATTTAAAAAGTGAAACGCACAGCACACATACAGTACACTGTAATCTGTAAGATTACATTACTGTATGAAATCATTTCACATCCCCTTTGTCCCTAGTGCTTTGTCCAGTGCCCTGCATGCACTTTTATATAATAAATGTCATTCTTTCTGCTTGGAAACTTGAGAATGTCCATGGCAACCAAAAAGCGTCCCTTTACATCAAAAGTGTTTTTTGATCAGCTAGAAAACAGCAATAGTAAATAAGAATCATTTGCAGAATTGAGTGATACTGATTTTTTGGAGAAATTCGTCATCAGACACTAAAAGGGACGACAGCGACAATTCTGCAACTGAGCAAATTTCAGTCTTTTGATTTGATTACATTATTGAATACATTTTATTATTATTATTATTATTATATTAATATTTTTGATAATTATTTATAGTTATTTATTATATTATAATTTATGATTTCGTTGTATCAAACTTTATCATACCCGGAATGTCTACTAGACTCTGGTTTGGACAGATTTAAGTGAGTTATTCCTAAGAATTACAGGCCTAAAATATAAAACGACAAATTTTTATGCGAAAAAATTTACTGCTTTGAGACGCAAAAATCGGACATAATCATACCGCCAGGGAGGTTAAAAAAGTCACATGGATTGCTACATAAGAGTCGCAATAAGGACTAATACAAAAGGGAAGGGAATTCATGTCAGGTATGCTATATACAGTGATGAGAATGTAGTTTACAAGTGATTCAGTAAGTCTAGTGCATGGTATTCATCTACTTGTAAAATATTTTAGATTATTTCAGCCAGGAAATGATAAAATAATGCAAATTTTGCATTTGCAGAGCACTTGGAGCTCTAGTCACCTTTTTTTCGTGTTTGCCAGACTTCTTTTACTTACTTTGCTAAAAAAATTTAAAACTATTTACAGAGATCAGTAGCTCAAATGGAGTTTCTATGCACCAGTAAATAAATAAGAGCAGTGACATATCTCCTCCCTCCTTCTCCCTGTCTGCTCTGTGCAGGCAGGCATATGGACTTAGTGAGAGAGAGCCTCAAGGCAAACAACCTCTGTGGTACTCTCTCTTTAGCAACCCGTTCTGTTATTCTCTATAAATCAGCCTTTTTCAACCAGGGTGGCCAGGCACCTTGCAGTGCCTTCAAGTTTCTTCAGGGGTGCCTTGGCAAAGTGCCTAAAAATTGCCCAAAAACTGTATACAAGCCAGCAGGTGGAACAAGACTTCCTCTTAGTTCCACAAAATCACAGGTTTTCATTGTGCACCATTTTAATCCTAACAACCAATGGCGTCATCAGTTGATAAGGAGGAAATTGGGCGCCCACACATCATCCTTGTTTGCCCCTCCCTATCCTTTCTCCGCAGCTTTTCTTATGATGAATTACAACAACCCTTCAGAAACAAAACCAGTTACAACTGGAGATAATGAATGGATGCACCATTGATTTAAACATTGTATTGAGTTCTCTTTAAGTCTATATGCCAGTAATGAAGCCACATTTATATTTGACAATGAAAGAAAGGGGCAGTATTGTATGTATTTATGTTCTGTAAATTTTCATTCTGAAGCATTTTAATCAGACAGAATTTAGGAATTTGAACAGGAGCAAAACAGCAGAAAAGCAAACAAACCTTGAGCCCTGATTCACACCTATGTAGCTTGCAGTTTCCATATTCCAGGTGAATTTTGCGTTTCTATACACATTTTTGATCCATTGAAGTCTATGGAACCAAAAACCATAAAAAAATCCCTGGCTCTTTCCATAAAATGCACAGATGTGAACGTGACCCATAGGAAACTATGTTAAATAGACTGTAGTGTGGTTCTGCAAGACTGAAAATGCACTAAAAAATGCATAGGTGTGAACCAGGCCTTAAAGAGAATGTTCATTTTCCTGGTATGTGCCTGCTGTACCATGTACTTGTATGAAAGAGTATCCTGTATTCTATTTGTATTGCTTCCTTTGTGTGAAATTTCTGGCGCTCCTGCCAGAACTGACCATGCTAGGCATAGAAGCACATCCATACCAGCGTGGTCGGTTTTCTGCCTGTCCTCCAAAAGCCAAGACTTGTGCTGACACGGCCACCCCCCCCCCCCCCCCCCTCAAAGCTATGCACTGGGAAGATCAGTCTACTGCTTTCTTTCCTTGCCTCCTGCTGACATCGCCCCCCCTGCAGCCTCCACCCCCAGCTCTCTAAGCCCCTTATGCAGCTGAGAGCAGAGGTCATGCAATCATTTAAAGAAAAATAAAATCTTTTTTTCATAATAATATAGAAATATACAAATGTTTTGCCTTGCATTTTTATTTTAAACTGAATGGGCTGTTTTACAAAGTGAGGATTCACCTATACTTTAACATTAGTTTGTCTGGACAATTCAATCACATTTACTTAAAGAGGAACTGCAGTCTGCTTGCATAATTTGTAATAAAAACATCTTTGCCATTCTGAAGCCTCCCTCCAATCACTTTATTTTATATATACTGTGATTCTGTACTTGCCAAATATGGTGCAGAAATCTCCCTCCACTGAGTCTGGCTGCATTAATTTTAACTGTGGGCAGCTGAAGCTGCTGCCTGTTCACTTCCTGGATTTACACAGACACACAGAGGCACACCTCCAGCCCTGCAGCTCTCATTGGCCCTCTTATGACTCGTCCTCCCTACCTTCCTGGCAATCACTCAGGAGAGTGAGATGTCAAATGCCTAGGCTAATGAGCAGACAAGAAATAATAAGTGGGCTGTATAAGGTATTTACTGGCAGAAAAAAAGCTTTACTATCCAAAATTAAAACAACAAGTGCAGAGGATTTAATAGATGGAAAGATGAAAAAAATGACTGAAGGTCCGCTTTAATAACCATGCAAAAAAAAAAAAAAACATCATTAATTACATGGATGGTTTGTGTTTGGCTAGCTACTATTACACACCGGTGTATCTGTTTATTTGGCTCATTATTACACAGCTTACAATCTGCTGAACTAACACATCAAAATCTCAATGCTAATGGCTTACATTTCTCTGTGACTCAATATTTCTGCTAATTTCCATATATTTATGCTACAGGTTACACTTGCTTGGCAAAGCAGGAAAATCAAATTAAATAATTATCACTGCAATAGAATTTTCACTGTTGTCAGCGCAGTATCTAAGGCACAGTGCCCAACACCGGAGAATGACAGCTACTTGGCTGCAAAAGTTAATGAGCCTGTGGATTTTTAATGTTGCATTTACTAGAAAATACTAACGTACTGTAATACAAGTTATGACTCACTTACTGCTATAATAATAAAGTTGGTTAAACCAGTCCCCTATGATAGTTCTTCCCTGTTGTGTGGGAACAACGTCTACAGTAGGAGGAGTTGAATTGCCATAATCATTGTTACTTATTTACAATAATACATTATCATGAGTGGGACCCTCTGATTCCTCCTGTATTAAATTGTATTGCAATCGTACTGTCTGCCCTAATATTGTAAAGCGCTGCGCAAACTGTCGGCGCTATATAAATCCTGTATAATAATGTCAATTATAATAATCATGTTATAGAACAATGTTACAGATGCATTCGGTAAGCAAACTATTCTATGAACATAAATCCTAAGGTCAGAACTAGCCAGAATCAGCATTTTACAGAAACGCCTTGAACAAGGTGGAATCTTTTCATCCAGGATATGGAGTTTCCCTGACAGAGTGAATACATATTTTCCAGATTTTGTGACCCCAATGCATCCCGCCCAATCAACATAAACTCTATCAAGGGTGAGGGATTTTATACAGGATGGGTGGTGGTACTGATGGTATAAGGCTGCATGCCTCTCTATAGGAGCCCATGATACCGACTAATATTGTGTGTACAAATATGCGATCATACTTGTGCCAAAATTCACAAAAATATGTTTCCAGCTGTCCATATGGTAACATAATTTGTTTATGATTATCTATGCATTTGTAATAAGCAATTGGCATATTTAACTGTTCCTTTCAACATACATGGGGCCATAAGTTATTTTCTCTGCATTGACTCTACTAATTAAGGATGTCAGTCTGTGAAACCTTGGGGTTGATTTACTAAAACTGGAGATTGCAAAATCAGCTGTCAGGGTTTTGTGTTAAAGCTTAATTGAACAAGCTGAAATTAGAAGTTGATTGGCTACCATGCAGAGCTGCACCAGATTTTGCACTCTCCAGTTTTAGTAAATCAACCCCCTTATTCTGGGGTTTGTATAAATAAACTGTGCCACTTTTTGATTAAAGCGGTTGTATGCTTAAAAAAAAAAAAAAACAAAACACCTGTAAAGCAAAGGCATAATGATGCACCACATACTAGCTCATTATCAAATACTTACCTCAGAACGAAAATCTGACAGGGCTGCTCGGTCCCTGCAGAGGGAGCTGACATTTCCTCTCGGGGGATCCTTCCGGGTTCGCAGCTCCGACGCTGTGAGTGGCCAGAGCCGCAAGACGTCACTCCCGTGCATGCACATGAGAGCCCACATTTCCGGTAAGGTCCGGCGCTATATACGCCGGGCCTTTGCCAGGACATCACTGTGCATGCGCCATGATGTCAGCGGCTGCATGCAAGGTGAATATCTCCTAAACCCGTGTAGGTTTAGGAGATATTCATTTTACATACAGGTAAGCCTTATTATAGGCTTACTTTAGGTAAAAATCACAGTTAAGGGGACACAACCACTTTAACTACTAATATATGCAAATATTTTCGGACAACTTATCTGATTTGCGCATTGTGTCGTTTGTACCTACTGTTGTTTATAATTTTTTCTCAAATAATAATGGTTTATGGGTTTTACCATTTTAATACGACCTCTTCAACATTTTTTTATACCATAGTAAAAAAACTTGAGCTAGCAATCTGTTTCTTGGTGAGTCCACCTCAATACGATAATTAGCATTATACAAACAACTTCATCTGATTTGCCAATATTGACTATTAGATATGGACTCATTGGGAGGAGTTGGATGAGAACTAATGGTATTTGAGATTATATTTACTTGGTCGACTTGTCATATAGACTAGCCAGGGTGTCATCCTCTCCCACACATACCTTTACATGTAAAAAAAGAGGTTTTATTTTAATCACATGATGGTAAATCCTTGAGTAAACCGATTGCAATTTAGACAGGTGATGAATTCATCCAGCAGGGATCTATCCCCATCCCATACAACAACAATATCATCAATAATCATCTAATGAAAGAGTTTTTACCTAATGCAACAGCCTCCACTAAGGGGACCAACACCATTAGGGATAATTAATTACTACATATTTAATGTAATGCAAATATTGTTTTTCCCCAGAGTTCAGCTTAAAACTCTGCATGTGTGAACTGCTCATTTTTGTCTAGGGCAGTGGTTCTCAACCCTGTCCTCAAGTACCCCCCAACAGGCCATGTTTTGGGATTTTCTCTTAGATAAAAAAGCTGTCCAAAATACCAAGCCATTGACTTTGATTTAAAGCACCTGTGCAAGATAAAGGAAAACCTGCAAACATGGCCTGTTGGGAGTACTTGAGGACAGGGTTGAGAACCACTGGTCTAGGGGATTGGAGAACAGAGATATACTTACCTAATCCTGCACTCCTCCCCGCACAAAACAGTTCCCTGTGGCTTCTGCACCCCCCAGCGGTATAATGGTCTTGTGTGGTGGACTATTCCTTACGTCATCATGCCCATAGACATGTCAGGAACAGTCCACCGCTGGATTGTGGGGGAGCATCGTTTGCAGGTAAAGTGGAGGATCAGGTGAGTACAAGCCTTCTCCAATCCCCTAGACAAAAAAGAGCAGTTGACCCATCCAGGGCAGGCACAACCCCACTGTAAAAGAAAACTTTTTTTTTTGACTGGAGTTGGCCTTTAAACAAAGTTTTGCATCTATACGTTTTATGTATAAATTAGCACTCCAGACAAAAAACCTGGAAAACAAGCTGTCTAGTAATTGTGCAATCAGCCATAAATATCAAACATACATGCTATGGAGAAGCCACCCTGCTGATCTCACGTAACAGAAATACATTTTGCAATGAATAATGAATTCTGCATGCAAATGAGCATTTGGCAGCATATGAAAAAATGGTTTCTTCTTCCTTGTCCAATAAAGATAACCCCCAAAGATCTGAAAGCAGCAAATCAAACGAAATAAATACAAACCATATGGTGATAAACACTCATGCCCCCCTGAGATAAGTGAGCATTAGTTTTGTTCTCAGTAAACTGCACTCTCATTACAAGTGAAATAATGCATTACTTCCAGAGACCCACCATAAAGCACACTTGACCTGTGCCTGTGAGGTTTATGGAGTATCTAGGACATTTAAAGCATTAAGCACTTACGTTTTAGCCAATAAATAAGCATGGAGTTCGACAACTGATAAGACCTTAGCCCACCTAGTCACCACAGTCTGGTCTTTTCTCGTCATGATTTATACTCACATACTCTTTTTGCTCTCATGGTTGACCTTAGTCTTCTTTTTTGTACATGTATATGGAAATTCTTGGTGATAAATCAAACCATTCAGCACTGCTGTACGATCAATAATAACTCCCCTCTCTTTTAAGTGCCAAGTTGAAAACATGCAGCACGAATGAGGATGGAAATTGTATATGTTTGTGCTGAAAGAATTTTCACACCATAGTTATCATACTGTCCAAAAATAAATGCAACAAGGCAACCATCTCTCTCTAGATGTTACACAATATGTCAGCAATATTGAGCTTAACCACTTCATGGATAGCATTTTGGGTTAAAGGGATTGCTTACAGCTGCTCATGCATTTAATTGACTGATCACTTATTTTGTTCAGATGATAATCAATGAATGCACAAAATAGGAATAATGGCCGCACATAACTTATTGACAACATTGTTCACCACGAATTTCAGAAGAAAGAACCTGTATTAAGAGAGGCTGCCATTGCTGACCTCCTTCCATGAATATTAGTTTCCTGGCTATTCTCTGGCTTCAGGACCTTCTGAGTTTCTGACTTACAAAAAGGACACAGATTTTTTCCAGGTCAGTTCCAGGTATTTAAAACTAAACGCCAGGAAACTTACAATGTGTCCCTTTCAGTGGGGCTGTGCCAGCGCTGCAAGAGTTGACTGCACGGTTAAGTCTAAGACACATGGGGCGGGCTCCGTTGGTGTGCGTCTGCTCAGCTGGGGATCTCTCCGCCGATCCCACTGAGCAGATGGATGGCTTGTCCGTGTCCACGCTGGTTATGCATTGCAGACACAGACACAGCCTGCTCTCCTCTATGGACGGTCAGATTTAAATGGACTGCCTGGTGGTGACATGATTAAGCGGTGTCGCAAAACATGTCGTCACGCTGATGGGACCACTATCCAGTACCTGCATTGCAGACACCAGGAGCGAACGTACCGGTGAGAGCTCTTGCTGCGGCCTTTCCATGCCTTGGTCTCTGCATACTAGTGAGGCAGACGTCACCTCCATTGCACAGCCCACACCATCTCCAGTGGCTCTGTGAGGACACTGTGGCTCGATCTCCTTCCGGATCACGCATCACTATAGCCCAGGGAAACCTCCGGTTCCACCAGGGAGTACTGTCAACCGGCCTGTATAGCAACGAGCATCCCGGCTCCTTCCCAAGCCTGCCATGGTTTTATATGTAAGTCTTCAATAAACTTTCTACTTTTTTATAGTAACCCAGGCTGGTCCTGTTTTTTACCAATTTCAACATAGACAATATTGCTGTTTTTTACTTTGGTGTTAAAAACTGACAGTGGGCAACACTGCACACAAGCGCCCTTGGGTTCGCATTTCCTTTTATTTTTTGTAGTCCCACCCCGGAGCTGAACCTAGGCTGCAAGGTACCTGCAGCAAGTCACTCAGTCCCCTGTGTGTCCACAATTCACAATATATGATCGGCGCCTAATCCTTTTTCATTTGTCCGTTTACACCCAACTGCCATCTGATCCACCAGATGGATGAGGAACGGCTTCCCATCCATCTTTTTTTAGCAGATAGAATTGGATCAGATGTCGGCAGGTGTCAATGAACACATGTCCGTTGACACCCACAGCTCCATAGAGGGCAATTGAGGGTCCGATCAGGTTCACCTGAAAAACTGACAGGCGGATCGATCGGTCCTCCCAAGTGAAAGGGCCCTAAGGGGACCAGGAAAAGCATTTTTACTTTCCCAGTCCTCCGCTGCTGCAAGCTTCTCTCCGCTGCTAGACTGGTCCTCTGCAGCCTCCTCTTCCCTGCATACCATCAGTCTAATGCCCTCTGATATCATCAAAATGCATGGTCCATAGCACTGTACTGAATGTGGAGATGTTGAAGGATAGTCCACCTCCAGAGTGTAAGGAAGCCATGTGTGCTGGGGGAGCAGAGGATCTGGTAAGTAAATTTGCTTTTATTGTCCCCTAGACTAAGCAAGCAGTTAATTCTTGCAGTGCAGGCACAGCTCCACTGCAAGGGAGAATATTTAGGTTTCCTGGAGTTGGGCTTTAAAGCATATCTAAACCCCAAACCAAAAGTGTAATGGATTGCAGCCAATTAGTCTTTGATGTACTAGCTGCATTTATTTATTTTGTTTTATTTTAATCTGGTAATTCTGCAAATAAAACACTTCCTGTCCCTGGGTGGCTACATCACTTTTCCACTGTATCTATGGAGAGAGCAATGGTTGTATTCCTATCCTACTCTACTGCTATGGACTACATATATGTTTGTATTTCTTCATCTCCATTAGATGGGGGCAGGTGGTTTACAAAAGATAGCTATTAAAGAAGACATTCTTCAGTGCAGCTCACATGAAGTGAAATATATACTTTTAGAATTTCTGCCAAGATCAACAGGTATCTTCGGTATTTTCTGAAAAAATGTCTTAGCTTGAAACAAAAAAGGAAACAATTACAGCCGCCACACCTAAGGACTGTAAGCGGCAATATATTGCTTTTTTTTTATTTAGTCATCATTTCACCTGTTTCTGACCAAGCTATAGCTGAAAGACAGCTACAGAGTGGCTCTCCAGTTTTAGGATGACGTTCAAGGGCGTCCTCTCACATGCATGCCTTTCTTGGGAGGGCGCACTGATGTCACCGCAATCTTACTGTGTTACCTGTGAGACACATATGCCGGCTTTTTAATACATGAACTTGCTCAGCCATTGTGAGTTTTTTATCTTCTTATTAAAGTTTCTTATACAGTATTATGCTATGTGAGCCCTTTTGTTTTTTATGATCAACACCCTCATACTGCTAATTGTTTTGGACATCACCTATTGGGAGATATTTGAGGCAGAGGTCTTGTGGGGAATTCCCCTGCACCCCTGAATGGGGATAAGCTACAGGTGGTTTTCATATGCATATCTGGTAAGCCTCCAGGATGTTGGTGGTGGAACACACAGCATGTTTATCCAGCACTTTGGGTGAATCACTTTGAGAATTTGTCTGTGAACCACGACCATCCTTGATTTTAGTTTACATTCAAAAACTGAGACATATATAGACATCTAGGACTTTCCACCTGTTTATATATTTTTTACATACGTTTTATATTTCTATTTTTGATGTGACATTCTCTGGGTCATTTAATTGGTTTGGGATCTGTCATATTATTCAACCAGCGCAGCCCTTCTTTTTTCACCTTTCTTGCACCCCCGGGGCTCTGTGATCATTGTGTCCTTTGGACCAATAACAGTAGCCCCTTACCATGTGATCAGCTGTGTCCATCACAGCTGGTCACTTGTAAACAGACTTGCCGGTTATCGGCATTCCTTTCCTCATGGAGTGCAAAGGAGAGCCAATAACCAGCAGGGCTGACAGGGCACAGTGAGTACATTGTTTACACTGATAACCAGGACACTGATCATCAGTGCCCTGTTTATCAGTGCAGCCACATCAATGCCAATCAGTGCCCATTAGTGCCACCTCATCAGTACAGCCTTGTCAGTGCCCGACAGTGCAGCTTTTCAGTGTCTCCTCATAAGTGCCCATCATTGCTGCCTCATCAGTGCATCCTCATCAGCGCACATCAGTGAAGAAGAAAAAATACTTATCTGCAAAATTTTATAACTTTTTAGAAACTAAGAAAAATTTGTTTTTTTTCAGAATTCTTGGTCCTTTTTTTGGTCGCTTATTTAGCAAAATGTAAAAAAACACAGTGGCGATTAAATACCACCAAAAGAAAGTTCTATTTGTCTTATAAAAGTGATAAAAATGTCATATGAGTACAGTGTTGCATGACCACACAACTATCATTTAAAGTGCGACAGCAATGAAAGCTGAAAATTGGCCTGGGCAGGAAGGGGGTGAAAGTGCCCGGTATTGAAGTGGTTAAGAATGTATTGAAGACTCATTATAAACAACAATCGTGGACATCCCATTCCAAACCACAAGCATCAGTTTGGAGTTCCCATTCCCCCTTGGGGCTATAAAAGCCTTCACTCTTCTAGGAAGAATTTCCACAGTATTTTAGGGTGTGTTTGTTGGAATTTATATCCATTTAGCCAATAAAACCTTTGTGAGGTCAGGTTATGAAGTTAGACAAAAATACTTGGCTCACAATTGGCCTTCCAACTCATCCCATGTTGAATTGGGTTGAGGGCTCCCTGCAAGCCATTTAAGCAAACCATGCCTTTGTGGACCTGGCTTTGTGCATGTGAACACAATCATTTGGAAAGGTGCCCATATAGTACAGTATATGAACGTCATGGCTAGAAATACTATGGTCACAATAATTATAATGTCTTTTTTTTTTAAAGAGTAATAAACATAAAAGGTAAGATTCATCTTCACCGTAGTCCAAACACATGTGGTTTAAATAGCATTGTTAATCAGATAAGACTTCCAAAATCCCTAACAATATTTACAGATTGCCCAGAATATTGCTTAGAAGATTATTTGACCCAAACGTGCAGGTTATAATTCAATACAGGACAATGTTATTTGTATGTTGCTGCAAATACTTGTGCATGTATTTAAAAGTGAAAGAACTTGCTGGAAAGATAGTAAGCCAAATACTTAGCCCCTTATGAATGTTATGAGTAAGTACATCTCTTTAGATTGGGGGGATCACAAGGCTACATAGGAAGCAGTACAAACTATAAAACCACTGAGTACGTTAACATATGTTGGGTTATACCGAGGTTATGGAGTTTATAAGGAGCGCATAATTACCATTGATTGGACTGTAATTGTAGCAAGTCATTTTATGTGATTCGTATAGGTTTTTAAAAGAAAGCAGACAGACTTGCTGGCAGGTCTAATGAATTACGATTGCCAATTTCTGTTGATGCCATCAAGATGGTATAGTGCAATCTGCTATAGTGTACATAAACCCCAAACACAGAAGCGTAACTAGAACCTTCAGGGCCCCTGTGCAGTAAATTATGAAGGGCCCCCCTGACCCCTGGCCAGGGCCCTTCCCTCTTCCCACCAATCCTGGGGCCCTTTACCCCCATCATGGGTCCTTTATTGCGGTACCGCAACAGCACCCTTTCACATGTTTTGCAGCGGGCCCCCTTTCTGCCATCTTCGGGCCTCTCCATGGTGGTGAAATGCCAGGGCCTGGTCGCAATTGCAAGCTTTGCAATCCTGATAGTTCCCTTACTGGTGTCAGTAGTTTTTAATTTTTATTTTAATTTTATTATTTTTTACCATTTCATTTTATTTTACAATTGTATTTTTTGATTTTTTTTTTTTTTTTTTTTAGGAGCTCTGTTGGGGGGGGCTTTGATGAGATATCAGGGGTCTAAAAAAACCTCAGCCCTCAATCTCCATCTGTGTAGCCTCAGCTGCACAGAATAAATGGACAGGAATAGTTGTGTACCGAGACTCCCATTCATTCAGAAATGGAAGTGCTTCAGTTATGAACCAGTTGTTACCAATCACTGACTCTGTCCATTCAGAAAAGGAAGGAGCCGGTAAATGAGAAATTTACTGACCCGTTCTCATCTCTCCATCATAACACATCTTCTACAGCAGCTGGCAGAAAAAAGGAGGGGGGAAGACAGCAGCTCTGTGGGGGGACCAGAGAAGCACACAGGAGAATAGTTCCTCTAAATGCTGCCCCTGCCATCTCTCCTATCCAGGTGTACAATGGAGGCACACAGGCCCCCTGGAGCATGGGGCAATTGCAACCCCTATCGTTACGTCCCTGCCCAAACATAAACTTCTCTATTTTCTCCCTATTCGTCCAATAAATATAACATTGAAAATGCAAAAAAAAACAAAAGTTGATCCCGCCAGAAATCTTGTGAGCTTTTAACTTTCTGTGGTCTCTGCCTCTGCCGCGCTCTTATCTGCACTATTCCCTGCTCTCTGTAGGAACTACAGAACACCCCCCTTGTTATGAAGAAGAGAGGATGGCAAGTCTTCTGTTGTCCTAATACACTTCCTGACCAAGGGTGACAATGCTGCTCCTCCATAGATACATACAGTAAGTGAGTGTTGTCTTACTAGGGCAGGAAATGTGGCAGGATCACCAGGTGAAAATAAAGATAAAGAAAATGAATGCAGACTCTACATCAGATACGTTGCAATATAATACATATTTGTGTTCAGGTTTAGATACAGTTGTATACAAAAGTTTAGGAACCCCTGACAATTTCCATGATTGTCATTTATAAATATTTGGGTGTTTGGATCAGCAATTTCATTTTGATCTATCAAATAACTGAAGGACACAGTAATATTTCAGTAGTGAAATGAGGTTTATTGGATTAACAGAAAATACGCAATATGCATCAAAACGAAACTAGACAGGTGCATAAATTTGGGCACCCCAACAGAAAAATCACATCAATATTTAGTAGAGCCTCCTTTAGCAGAAATAGCAACCTCTAGACCCTTCCTATAGCCTGTAATGAGTGTCTGGAGTCTGGATGAATGTATTTTGGACCATTCCTCCTTACAAAACATCTCCAGTTCAGTTAAGTTTGATGGTTGGCGAGCATGGACAGCCCTCATCAAATCAAATCAAAATGAAATTGCTGATCCAAACACCCAAATATTTATAAATGATAATCATGGAAATTGTCAGGGGTTCCTAAACGTTTGCATAGAACTGTATGCTTTAAAGCGCTATTAAACCCAAAGCCAAAAATGTCATTTATTAAAGCTTACCAATCCTTAGATTTGGTGGCTATATTTGTTTCCTTTGTTTAAGGCTTTTTTCCCTCTCTTTTCACCTGGTGGTCTGGCCAGTAATACGCCTCTTCTATTACAGTGCCCCCACTCTGGATGAAGGCGCACAGGGAGCACCTTTGGACAGCAGCATTGTCAGTCTGGGGGGAGGGGAGCATTAGATGTACTAGCAGATTTTCATACACTAAAAAATTGAAGCCAAGCTCCAGTCCCCATTGCAGTTACACACACATTCATAGTCACTTATTGTTTTCCCTTTTAAGCACCCCTATTAGCAAATGGTTTATCTCAACACAAGCGGTAGTAAAGCCCACTTTGTTATTTTTATCTACGGGTAAGCCTATAATAAGGCTTACCTGTAGGTAAAATGAATATCTTCTAAACGTGCACTGATTAGGAGATATTCACCCTGCATGCAGGCATTGACATCACCGGCACATGTGCTCTGAAGGTCTGGCATACCGTGCCGGACCTTCAGAGCTTCTTGCCAGGACCAAGGGCTCCGGCAATTGTGACAAGTGACATCATCACGGCTCTGGAGATTGCGAACCCCGAAGAGAGGCCAGGGGAAGATGTCAGCCCTCTCATCGATGATAGGGCGCCATTTAAAGGAACTCATTCTAAGGTAAGTATTTCATAATGTGCTAGTATGCATCACATACTAGCACATTATGGCATTTTCTTACAGGTGTTTGTTTTATTTCTGCAGCGGTCTACTACCGATTTAACTAATACATTTGCAGGAGAGCTTGTTCTGTTGAAAAACAACAGACTTATTGACCAGATCACCAGATGAAAATAAAGGAAATAAAGCCTAAAAAAGAAAACAAATGCAGCCATCACATCTAAGAATTGATACGCTGCAATATAATAAATGTTTGCTTTTGGGTTTTATACCGCTTTAAATCAACTGAACTGGTATTCACTTCTAACATCCCATTGTGTGCAGAGAAATATACAAAAAATCTGTAAGCAATCTTTTATCTGAATTGAACACACAGGATCTCTGTAATCTACCCAATCACTATAACAATATGTTTTTTTGGTTTTTTTTTGCAAATTAGTAGTTTTGAGTTTGTCTACATCTCACCTCTTATGCCTCGTACACACGGGACGACGATCGTACGTACGATCGTCTCAAATCGTATGTTGGATAATGTAACTTGCATACTGACTGCACTACACGATTGTGCGACCACAGAAAGAACGTTCAGGTGGATGTAATCCGGCTGTTCCTGACTTCAGAGCATGCGTGTTTTGCACAATACAACTTGTTGTACCAACTGCTCTGTACACACGATACAACGGTCGTATGAGCGCTTGTTCGTACGACCACGTTTTCTAGTCTGCTCATACAACTCCCCTTCAGGGTTGCCAACCGCCAGTAAATTTACTGACAGTTTGTAAAAATCAGTGATTTTTACAACTGTCTATAAATATCAGGGTCTGATAATTTGTCATGCTGTGCTGACTTTTTAGGTGTAAATCAGGTAAATTTCTTGATATCGGTATTGTCAGTGTTTCCGTGTTGTGTTTAGATATCAATTGTCTTAGTTTTTAATAGGAGTTCTATTATTTTTGAAGTTTCCAGTAAAAAATGTGCTCCGCCAGTAAATTTTCTATGTTTTGCCAGTAAAAAACGCTGTTGGAGGTTGGCAACACTGCTCCCCTTGTACAACCATCGTACGTCGGCTGTTCTAATCGTGCATACGAACGATCGATTTGGCATACAACGGTCGTTCATACGACCTGTTGTATACGATCGTCGTCCTGTGTGTACAAGGCTTTAGATTGTAAATTCTTAGGAGCAAGGCTCTCTTAACCCTCTTGTACTTTATTGTATTGTAACTGTACTGTCTCCCTTTTATATCGCAAAGTTCTGTGCAAACTGTTGGCGCTATATAAATTCTATATAATAATAATAATTTGTATATAACACTGCTGCCTATTTACCTAAACCATAGTACCGGCCACACCAATTTTCGGAGAATTTCAACCAACATAAAATAAAATAAATATAAAAATAGAAATGTAAAAAAAAGTATATAAAAATATAAAAAAGATCAAGTGGATCAAACTTATCCCCAAAAGGTGTATTGGATCCCTGATTTGCATACAAGCAGTTTCTGGTAGGTTGCATTAATCAGTTCTCTTTATGAGATTGGAAGTGGTTGAAATTGCTTGTAAATTGTTATGTGTATGGCCAGCATGAGAGCACAAAAGCACACAATCCATGTACACCTCCAAGCTAAGAGCTTCCTTTGTAGGAGACAGAATGTAGAGAATTACACATGACTTGTGTGTGTGAACATCAATGATAACTAGAGGCAATCACAGGGTGAGCAGGCAGGACTCCAGCTCAGGACATACAGCAATCTCCTACCCAGGACCAGTCCCAGACAGGCGCCCTCTGCTGGCAAACACTGCACAGCGCTTCACAAAATAAGAACACTAATTAAAAACATGTCCAAAATAAAGACAAAATATATACCCAGCCAAACAATCAGAACTGGACATTCCTGAAATAGCTGCATCCATAAAGGAACACACAGAGAACCATGCAGCTCTGGAAGAAGTTCAATTTGGGGGCATTTAAATGTGTGTGAAAATGATCAATGATCATCTAGATAGATCAGCAATATATGAGAGATACATAGATATCTCTGTGCCAGGTTATAGTGTGTACAGTGCAATGGGTGGGCAATGCTAACTAGTGGTGTCAGTCTATAGTTCTATAAAACTGTCATGCTGTCAGTGCTTTCATGGCAGCACCTGATGCCAACTCCTGCTGCTCCCATCTTATAAACTGGCACTGACTTCTGCCCATCTACTCACACAATAAAAACGAGAGCATGTCAGGTCCCTAAATTAAATACAAAAAGTCCCTATAATAAAACCTTTGTAATTTTCATAGGGTTATCCTTAGCCTGATCAGATAGCAAAGCTGCACTCCCAGCTTAGTCAGTTAGCCAATCACACAACAAGGAATCAATCCACCTGTCATGGGAAAAGTCAGCATTACCCAGCCAGCCAATCCCCGACATGAACTGCTGCTCACCTGAGCTGCCCTGCAATCCTTGGAAGAGAGTCAGTGCCAAGGTGATAAAGTGCTTGATCCCCATGGTGGCAGGCAGTGGGAGGGTTAATGAAAGTGATGAGCAGCTATGGGACAGTCCATGTAGGTCAGGACAGAGCTGAGAAGTCCTGGATGGAGGAGCTGTGTCCCCACCAGTCCCTGGAGTCCTGAGCCAGCAGAGGTGTCAGGCAGACATCGCGATCCAGGAAAGTTCCTTGTCTTCCTGCAGGTGCTGCTGATCAGATGTGATGTGTGTGCAAGAAGAAATCAGGCTGCAGCTTGTGCACTCTTCTCCTTCTATTCCTCCTTCCAGATCCCACACCTCTGGGGGGACACTGACCTTCCACTCTATGACACACAAAGAGGGGCAGCAAGGCTGGCATTGGTAGAGTACATGGACAGGCAGGAGTTGTCTTGTGCTGGGATGTTTGCTACAAGGCAGCTCAGATCCTTTATACACAACTCCAGAGGAAGGAGATACGTCAGAGCAGGCAAGGAACCTCTCATGTCACCATGCCTCCAAGGCAGTCTTTTCCTGGCTCTGGTCTAGCCAGAGATTGCAGATTGTGCTCAATGCTGCTGGAGTCTTAAAGAAGAATACAGGGGGCTGCCCTCTGTGCCCTCCCACACATGGATCACTGACAGGTACATTACAGCTATTCAGGCTGGGTGACCTGAAGGGGTCCACTAATGGGACTGACCTGGAGACTGCACACAGTGTGCTATGCAACAGAGTGCCTTCCATTTAATATACTGACTAATTCTTACATGTGGTGGCTGAATGTGTTCTCTTTTTAAGGCTTTCTTTCCTTTATTTTTACCTGGTGATCCTGCTTTGCTTTATATTTACCTGGTGATCCCGCTTTGCTTTATTGTTACCTGGTGATCCCGCTTTGCTTTATTTTTACCTGGTGATCCCGCTTTGCTTTATTTTTACCTGGTGATCCCGCTTTCCTTTATTTTTACCTGGTGATCCCGCTTTGCTTTATTTTTACCTGGTGATCCTGCTTTCTTTTATTTTTACCCGGTGATCCCGCTTTGCTTTATTTTTACCTTGTGATCCTGCTTTGCTTTATATTTACCTGGTGATCCTGCTTTGCTTTATTTTTACCTGGTGAACCTGCTTTCCTTTATTTTTACCTGGTGATCCTGCTTTGCTTTATATTTACCTGGTGATCCCGCTTTGCTTTATATTTACCTGGTGATCCTGCTTTCCTTTATTTTTACCTTGTGATCCCGCTTTGCTTTATTTTTACCTGGTGATCCTGCTTTGCTTTATTTTTACCTGGTGATCCTGCTTTCCTTTATTTTTACCTGGTGATCCTGCTTTCCTTTATTATTACCTGGTGATCCCGCTTTCCTTTATTTTTACCTTGTGATCCCGCTTTGCTTTATTTTTACCTGGTGATCCTGCTTTGCTTTATTTTTACCTTGTGATCCCGCTTTGCTTTATATTTACCTGGTGATCCTGCTTTGCTTTATTTTTACCTGGTGATCCTGCTTTCCTTTATTTTTACCTGGTGATCCTGTTTTCCTTTATTTTTACCTGGTGATCCCGCTTTCCTTTATTTTTACCTGGTGATCCCGCTTTGCTTTATTTTTACCTGGTGATCCCGCTTTCCTTTATTTTTACCTGGTGATCCCGCTTTGCTTTATTTTTACCTGGTGATCCTGCTTTCTTTTATTTTTACCCGGTGATCCCGCTTTGCTTTATTTTTACCTTGTGATCCTGCTTTGCTTTATATTTACCTGGTGATCCTGCTTTGCTTTATTTTTACCTGGTGAACCTGCTTTCCTTTATTTTTACCTGGTGATCCTGCTTTGCTTTATATTTACCTGGTGATCCCGCTTTGCTTTATATTTACCTGGTGATCCTGCTTTCCTTTATTTTTACCTTGTGATCCCGCTTTGCTTTATTTTTACCTGGTGATCCTGCTTTGCTTTATTTTTACCTGGTGATCCTGCTTTCCTTTATTTTTACCTGGTGATCCTGCTTTCCTTTATTATTACCTGGTGATCCCGCTTTCCTTTATTTTTACCTTGTGATCCCGCTTTGCTTTATTTTTACCTGGTGATCCTGCTTTGCTTTATTTTTACCTTGTGATCCCGCTTTGCTTTATATTTACCTGGTGATCCTGCTTTGCTTTATTTTTACCTGGTGATCCTGCTTTCCTTTATTTTTACCTGGTGATCCTGTTTTCCTTTATTTTTACCTGGTGATCCCGCTTTCCTTTATTTTTACCTGGTGATCCCGCTTTGCTTTATTTTTACCTGGTGATCCCGCTTTCCTTTATTTTTACCTGGTGATCCCGCTTTGCTTTATTTTTACCTGGTGATCCTGCTTTGCTTTATTTTTACCTGGTGATCCTGCTTTGCTTTATTTTTACCCGGTGATTCTGCCAGTAAGTCTGTTGTTTTTCAGCAGATGTAGCCATTAAGAGAATTGAAACAAACCATTAACCACTGACAGAAGTGCTTTTATTCATTTATGTACAACCTTTATCCCAAAATGAACAAAACTGTTTATAACTTCAAATAAAGTGTTATCTGGAGTTCAGCTGTAAGAACCCTATCACGCTGGGTCATTTTTCAGGCGCTGCGTTTCTAAAAATAGCGCCTGTACAGCGCCTGAAAAACTCCCCCATTCTCCCCACAGTGTGAAAGTCGGAGTGCTTTCACACTGGGGCGGTGCGCTTGCAGGACGTTACAAAAAGTCCTGCAAGCAGCATCTTTGGGGTGGAGCGGGAGCGGTGTATACACCGCCCCCTCCATTGAAATCAATGGACGGTGCTTACGAAGAGGCTGAACACCTCCTTGGAAGCGCCGAGCGGCAGCACTTTTAACCCCTTCTTAACCCCTTCTTGGGGGTTAAAAGCGCCCTGCTCCCGCCTGCATATCGGTGCCATAGTGCCGCTATGGTATCGGTAAAGCACCGCTAAAACTAGCGGCATTCTACCGCTACTGCCCCAATGTGAAAGCACCTTAAAGCGGAGTTCCACCCTTTCCTTATGTTCATTACAAGTCAGCCGCTACAAAAAGTGTAGCTGCTGACTTTCAGGCCTCATACACACGGGCGTTTGCACAAAAATAAGCAAAACGCCAGGCCTGACGTCAGGGAAAAAACTGACGTTTTACTTGGCGTTTTGCATTGACGTCAATGCACGTTTTTTCACGCTAGCTGTTTGCGGCGTTTTCTGCCTCTATTCAAAATCAATGGTTCCCTATGGTAGCCCATTGATTTGAACAGAAGCTGCACCAGAAGTCGGATCACGGTGATCCGACTTGCGGCGCAACTTGTGTGCTAGGTGTCTTAAAGGGGAACCCCGCAAAAAATTTGCGTGGGGTTTCCCCCCCCCCCCAAGAGCATACCAGGCTCTTCGATCAGGCATTGATTTTAAGAGGAGCCCCCCCACCGAAAAAAAACGGCATAGGGTCCCCCCCAAAATCCATACCAGACCCTTATTCGAGCACGCAGCCTGGCAGGCCAGGAAAGGGGGTGGGGACAAGCAAGCGCCCCCCCCCCCCCGGACCGTACCAGGCCGCATGCCCTCAACGTGGGGAGTATGGGTGCTTTGGGGCAGGGAGGGCTCTGCGCCCCCCACCCCAAAGCACCTTGTCCCCATGTTGATAGGGACAAGAGCCTCTTCCCAACAACCCTGGCCGTTGGTTGTCAAGACCCTTGATAGCAGCAAAAGAGCTGAAGACCCCTCAGAAGACCCCGCAAAAGAGCCGAAGAAAGAAGAGAGATGAGAAGATGCCGGAGCAGATTTAATAAAATATTTAAAAAGCTGAGTAGTGTTTTTTTTGTACACTTTTTTTCCCCCAGGTAAATGGGTAGGGGTACGGTGTACCCCATACTCATTTACATAGGGTGGGGGGCCCAGCATCTGGGGGCCCCCTTGTTAAAGGGGGCTTCCAGATTCCGATAAGCCCCCGCCTGCAGACCCCGACAACCAATGGCCAGGGTTGTCGGGAAGAGGCTCTTGTCCCCCCTGCCCCAAAGCACCCATACTCCCCATGTTGAGGGCATGCAGCCTGGTACGATCCAGGAGGGGGGGGGCGCTTGCTCGTCCCCACCCCCTTTCCTGGCCTGCCAGGCTGTGTGCCCGGATAAGGGTCTGGTATGGATTTTGGGGGGGACCCTACGCCGTTTTCGCGGGGGTTCCCCTTTAAGACACCTAGCACACAAGTCGCGCCGCAAGTTGGATCACCGTGATCCGACTTCTTGTGCGGCTTCTATTCAAATCAATGGGCTCCCATAGGGAACCATTGATTATGAATAGAACTCCTGACGAGGCTTAACGCTGTGTATACAACGTTAAGCAATGTTATTGAGCGTTTTGCCGGCTCGGCGTCAAAAACGTCATGACGCTGCAGCTTCAGAACGCACTGGTCCCGCGTTCTAGCTACAACTCACTAACGCCGACACCCTCTACTGCTCAAAAACGTCAACGTTTTAGAGTGCCATTGAATAACATGGAGAGCAGCAAAAAACGCCCAAAAACGTGGCATAACAAAACGCCCATGTGTATGAGGCCTTAATAAACAGACGCTCACCTGTCTCCCGGTCCAGTGATGGAGCCGCACAGAGCCTCGCTCCTCTCCCCCTCCGCGGCGCCAGCATTGCCACTGTGGGTACCCAGCCGCGGCTTCACGGCCAGGCGCACACTGCGCATGCACAAGGGGCGCTGCGCTTTGTGATTGGCCCCAAAGTCTTCTAGCACCTGTCCTGTGTCCCAGAAGACTTCGGGAGGGAGGGGGAAGGAGACCTTCCACTTCCGATCGCCTAAGGCAACCGGAGCGGAAGTACCCGAAAAAATCAGGTATCTCCACCTCCCCTCCTCCCCAAAAGCTCAGTTTCAGCATCCGGAGCTGGGGAGGAGGACTTAAAGCAGAAGTTCCACTTTTGGGTGGAACTCCACTTTAAAGGAGTTGTAAAGTCTCAGCTTTTTTCACCTTAATGCATTCTATGCATTAAGGTGAAAAACCTTCTTTAGTGTAGCAGCCCCCCAGAGCCCCCGTTTTACTTACCTACACCCTGTCTTTCCCGCGCTGGGGACAAGCACACCCGCTCCAGCTAGTGTCTCGGGTCCTGATTGGATAGATTGATAGCAGTGCAGCCATTGGTTACCGCTGCTGTCAATCAAATCCAATGTGAGAGCCGAGTCTTACTGTCTGTGTCAATGGACTCAGCAGTAGAACTTGGGAGCGTGCCAGCACGAGTGTCCCCAGGGAAGCGCCTCGCTGTGGGGAGGAGCCAGGAGCGCCGCGGAGGGACCCTAGAAGAAGAGGATTGGGGACCACAAAACCCTTGCACAGAGGAGGTAATTATGACATGTTTGTTATTAAAAAAAAACACAAAGCCTTACAATCACTTTAAGGTGAAAAACCTTCTGTGCTACAGCAGCCCCGCTTTTTCTTACCTGAACCCGATTGTTCCAGTGACGAGAACGAGCCCAGCAAAGATTGATAGCAGCAGCAACCATTGGCTCCCGCTGATGTCAATCAAATCCAGTGACACAGGAGACGGGGCGGGGCCAAGGAATGAGGCCCTCTGTGGGGGCACCACTCGATGAAGAGGAGGAGCCAGGAGCACTTCCAGTGGACCCCACAAAAAGAGAATCAGGGCTGCTCTATGCAAAACCCTTGCACAGAGCAGGTAAGCATAACACGTTTGTTATTTAACCACTTCAGCCCCGGAAGGATTTCCAGCTTTAGGACCGGAGCCCTTTTTGCGATTCAGCGCTGCGTCGCTTTAACTGAAAATTGCGCGGTTGTGCGACGTCGTACCCAAACAAAATTTGCGTCCTTTTTTTCCCACAAACAGAGCTTTCTTTTGGTGGTATTTCTGATCGCCGCTATAAACAAAAGAAGAGCGACAATTTTGCAAAAAAACCCAAATTTCTTACTTTTTGCTAAAATACAAATCCAAAAAACAAAAAAAAATAAAAAAAAAAAACCTAAACATAAAATCGTTTTTCATTCTTTAAACCCAAAAAAACGTTTTAACAGCGAG
>BLSH010066420.1:16424-29603 GCA_018402905.1 Glandirana rugosa | reverse complement strand
AAAAAACTTTTTTTTTCACCGTTTTTGGCCGATTTATATTCTTCCTCATATTTGCGATAAAAAAAATCGCAATTGGCGTTTATTGATTGGTTTGCGCAAAAGTGGTCGCGTTTACGGATGATGAGAATTCATTTTTGGGGTTTTTATTTTTTATTTTTTTTTACTAGAAATGGCGGCGATCTGCGATTTTTTGCGGTACTGCGATATTTCAGCGGACATGTCGGACCATTTTGACACTTTTTTGGGACCATTGACATTTATACAGCGATCAGTGCTATAAAAATGCACTGATTACTGTGTAAATGCCATTGGCAGTGAAGGGGTTAACCTGCAGGGGGCGCTCTAAGGGTTAACTGTGTTCCCTGGGCGTGTTCTTACTGTGTGGGGACTGCCCTAGCTGGGGAAGGGAAGTGGTCACAGCCTCCGTATACAGGAAGGCTGTGATCACAGCCCTTCCCCCTTCACAGAACGGAGGTCCGTGTTTACATACACGGACCTCCGTTTCTTCACTCCGGGGGGGCCATCGCGGGTGGCCGGCGGCAATCGAAGCCACCGCACCCGCTCCCTGGCCCTCCCCGAACACAGTGAGCGCGTATGACGGCGATTTGCGATAACGAACCACCTTGTCGCCGTCAACCTGCGGTTGGCGGTCGGCAAGTGGTTAAAGAAAAAAAAAAACGAACCTACAATCACTTTAACGTGTTACTAAACCCACAACAGTAAAATCAGTCTGTATATGCGGTAAAGAATGCTTGTTATACTCACTGTGGGACCTAAGGGGTTAATCCTCCACATTGTGTAAAAAGGCTGTTTGATCCTGTCTTCTCTGATCCTCCCCTTCTTCCACTGTCCCCTAATAATTTCCTGATAACAGAGTTTATGAAGTCAGGCTGCACATGCTCGGTTTGGTGTATCACTAGAGAGGTTTTTTGTTTCTTGGGAGGATGCATGTGATCAGCACAGGGCTAATCAGCACTTTCCAGACAGAGGGTCAGAGGTCTTCCAGTCTCATAGGACTGTCAGAAAATTCCTCCTACAAAATTTAACCAGCGCATGGCTGGGCACTGATAGAAGTCACAAGATTGCTACATACTGCTGATGAGAAAAGGTAATTAGCTGTTTATATTTATTAAAATAATTGCATTTCCATGTTCTGTGTACTGTGAGAGACCAGATATAGTGACTGCATGGTCCTGGCTTTAGTAACACTTTAAGGCTTTCTTTCCTTTATTTTTACCTGGTGATCCTGCCAGAAAGCCTGTTGTTTTTCAGCAGATGTAGCAGTTAAAGCGGTAGTAAACCACAATTTTTTTAAAATCCTGCAAGGTAAAGCCATAATGTGCTAGTAAAACTTACCTTAGAACGAAACCCTCCAGCAACGCGCTGTCACAGCTGAAGGCACTTTTATCTTCATCCAATCTTCCTTCCGGGTTCGCGGACTCTGGCTGTTTGAGTGGCCTGAGTTGCGATGATGGCACTCCCATGCGTTTGCGTGGGACCTGCCATTTACACCACAGAACTCTGAAGGAGTCTTGCCTTTCCTTCAGAGCGCATGCCCTGGTGACGTCACGGGCTGCATCTACAGTAAATATCTCCTAAACAGTGCACGTTTAGGAGATATTTACTAAACCTATAGGTTAGGCTTACTGAAGGCTTACCTATAGGTAAAAGTCATGCATGGGAGACAAACCATTTACCACTGACAAAGGTGCTTATAAATAGGGATGGGCCCAATGTTTGAGTCGAACATTGGGTGTTCATTTGTTATGGACAAATGTGGCGCTCGTGGGACGTCCTCCCACCGGTGAGCGTCCCATAATGCACTGCGAGATCTCACTGCATTGATGGCTGCTAATTGGCCAAAGCATACAGGTCAGGTGCAATGTACTGTCAGAGCCATGATTGGCCAAAGGCAGGGTGCCTTTGGCCATTCATGGCTCACTATATAAGGCTACTTCCAACGGCGGCCATATGTAGTGTGCTATAGTGGAGAGAGATTAGGCAGGTAGTTAGTGGATTGAGCGTGCAGTCAGTGCAGTGTATATAATATAGTGTAGTGCAGCGTATATAATACAGTGCAGTGCAGAGTTTATAATACATTGCAGTGCAGAGTATATAATACAGTGTAGTGCAGGATATATAATACAGTTCAGTGCCGACTATATAATACAGTGTAGTGTGGTGTATATAATACAGTGCAGAGTATATAATACAGTGCATAGTATATAATACAGTGTACTGCGGTGTATATAAAACAATGCAGTGCAGAGTATATAATACAGTGCGGTGTAGATAAAACAGTGTAGTGCAGAGTATATAATATAGTGCAGTGTAAATAATACAGTGCAATGCAGAGTATATAATATGGTTTATTGTGGTAGTTAAGGGGAACCCTATGACATAATTAAACCAATCCCGTGCTCCCTCTAGCTGCCGGCTTGGGTCCTCCTTGGATGGATTGATAGCAGGGGAGCCATTGGCTCCCGTTGTTGTCAGTCAAGTCCAGTGACACGGGAGCCGGGGGGCAGGGCCGAGTCTCGCTGTATGTGTGAATACACGCAACAGCAAGACTCGGGAGCACGCACGTACGGGAGACCACTAGGGAAAGCGCTTCCCTGGTGGGTCACTTGATGTGGAAGAGGAGCCAAGACTGCTGCACAGAGGAGGTGAGTATGACATGTTTGTTATTTTAAAAAATAAAACCTGAACCTTTAATATCACTTTAAGAAAAAAAACGGCATGGGGACCCCCCCAAAAATCCATACCAGGCACTTTAGGTCTGGTATAGATTTTAAGGGGAACTCCACGCCAAAATAAAAAAATGGTGTGGGGTCACCCCCAAAATCCATGCTGGACCCTTATCCAAGCATGCAGTTGGAAAGCCAGGAAAGGGGGGAATAAGTGAGCGCCCCCTCCTGAACCATACCAGGCTGCTTGCCCTCAACATGGGGAGGGTGCTTTGGGGTGCCCCATGTTGATGGGTACAAGGGCCTCTTTACAACATCCCTGGGTTGTGGTTGTCGGGGTCTGCAAGTGGGGGGCTAATTGGAATCTGGAAGCCCACTTTAAAAAGGCTCCCCCCCTATGTGAATGGGTATCGGGTGCATTGTACTCCTACCCATTCACCAAATAAGTGTCAAAAAGTAAAAATCACAAGAGACAGTTTTTGACAAATCCTTTATTAAAAAATAAAAAAAGTCCCTCAATGTAAATCCACTGTCAATAACGCCACCCGATGGACCCGAAAAATAGAAAGAAATTTAAGAAGCTTCCGCCCCCCTGTATGCACTCTCTTCTCTTTGACGGCTCTTATACAGGCAAGGGGCAGGGCCACCTGGTTACGTCAATTGGTGACCCCGCGCCCTTCTGACGTCCTCAATTGGCTCCTACTGCTGTCAATTAAATGCTGCAAGGAGGAAGTGGGAATGGGGCTAGCCATGCAAGTGGCTTGCTATGGGGGGCACATGGAGAAGAGGAGGAGCCAAGATTTCCAGCGGGGGACCCCAGAAGAGGTTGCACAGAGCAGGCGAGGATAACATGTTTGTTATTTTAACTAAAAAAAAAATTTCCTTTAGTAATGCTTTAACCACTCTGGAAGGTTTTACCCCCTTCATGACACGGGCATTTTTTGATATTCATCACTGCGCTACTTTAACTGGTAATTGCACGGTCATGCAACATTGTACTCAAAATATATTTTTATCATTTTTTTCACACAAATAGAGCTTTCTTTCGTTCTTGATCACCACTGGGTTGTTTACTTTTCATTATATATATAAAAAAAGACTGAACATTTTATAAAAATGTGATATTTTCTCATTTCTGTTCTAAAACATATTCAATAAAAAAATGGAAATAATGAAATTTCTTCATGAATTTAGGGCAATCTGCTACTTCTTTTTGGTGAAAAATTCCCAGTAAGTGTATATAATTGGTTTGTGTGAAAGTTATAGCATCTACAAAATGGTATATATACTGTCATTTATGCAGCTATGATGCTATACAGGGCCAGCTCTACCACTAGGCAGAGTAGGCGGCTGCCTAGGGTGCACTGCCGCCTAGGGGCGCCTGGCCACTGTTGATCTGTCACTGGCTGCTCTGCATTGATTCATGTAAAACCTGACACTGTCTGACTGAGATATTGAGATTGTATTATCACATGCCATTTGCAAACGTATATAGAAATAGTGACTGATCTGCCAAATACTCCCCCTCCGCCCCCACCCCCCATGAGGCTGTATTTGATGGGCACAGGTGAAGCTGTATTTGAGGGGAACAGGTGAAGCTGTATTTGATGGGCGCAGGTGAGGCTGTATTGATTGGCGCTGGTGAAGCTGTATTTGATGGGCGCTGGTGAGGCTGCATTTGATTGGCGTTGATCAGGCTGGGCAGGGAAAATGGGTTGGAGTCAGGGGTGGAGCCAAGGGGGTGGCAAAATGAGGTTTCGCCTAGGGTGTCAAAAATCCTTGCACCAACCCTGATGCTATACTGTGATAGCAGTGATCAGAGGCTTATAGAGGGACCATGAGGCTGGTGGGCAATGAGACACTATCTGGGTGGGTCACTAACTGATGCTGACATCTGTATTAGTGACACTAATACAGTGATCAGTGATAATACTGTACACTGTCACTGTACTAATGACACTGGCTGAGAAAGGGTTAACATCTAGGAGCAATCAAGGGGTTAACTGTGTACCTAACAATGTGTAATGTGTGCTGCTTTTACTTCACTTTATGGCTGATTAAAGCATCCAGATCACTGTTCACTGTACAGAGAGATCTGTGTTTTTTTACACACAGAACTGTGTGTAATTGGACACAGCTGATCAGCTGACTTCAGCGAAAATCATTAGCTGAAATTAGCTGCCAAACTCATGCTGTGTCCAACCACAGCACAGCTTGGCAGGGGGTGAGTGCCTGCACTTTGCCCAACCCGGAAGAAAGAGCAGACATACAGGTGCATGCCTGTGCCTGCACTTGCTGTATATTTACTGTGAGAGGTCAGCAGGTGGTTAAAAAAGAAACCTAATGTAGCCACCACATTTCAGGATTGGTAAGCTGCAATATATTACATTGTTGTTTTTGGGTTTAGATATGCTTTAGGAAAACCCATTTAGACAGTTAACTGTTCCAGGGGATAAAGTTATTATAGCTGTAGCACCCTCTAGTGTGCTACTAGATCAGTGCAGGCAAATTTATGTTTGACTCATGGTTAGCTTGTGAGTCTGAAATTGGGTCAGGGTTTACTACAGGTCAGGATGGATGACTCACAGAGGCAGGTTTCTGGTACCTCTCCCTAGATCTGGAAGTTTGAAGAAACTTCTAGAAATTAGTGGACGGAGGCCAGGAGGCCAGGAGGGCTGATCTGCATACTTGAGGGAATTGGCCAATCCCCAGGCACAATTTCTGGCAGGGTGGCTGAGTCAGCCCTAATATATGTATACATATATAAATATGGTTGAGCCATGCCAGCAGGGGAGTCGGGTGGAAGATGGAGTACTGAGGAGGCTGTCGGTGAACTAGTAGGGGTCCCCTAGGTCTAGGGGGGCCTTTGTCTCCAGACTGGGCTCGGGTGGGCTGGCTTAGGAAGGTCCATTCAGCATCATGGTTTGAACAGGATTTTTACCTGAAAGCAGTGGGAGCAACAGCGCTGTGCTTTACTCTTTATCCCTTGTCCTTGGAAATCTTCAGAGCAGCCAGGTGGGCTGGTAGTCAAGCAACCAGGAGGGTTGCTGGGAGCAGTTCTACAAGAGGAGAGGTGGTACTCCTGCATGCAGCTTTTCAACATTTTGTACTATTTTTCAGAGCTGAGAGCTCCTTGTCCATAAGGGACTTTACCACTGAGACTGGGTGTTTCTAGCAAGGAGAGCAGTCTAGCATCTTCTCTCTGTACATAGGAAGGAAGTTGTCCTCATCTGTTGTTCTTCAAGTGACGTTGGGCATTCCATTATCCCTATACCCTATCCAAGTTGTTTTCCCCAATAAAACAACAAAAACGAGCTCCTGGACTGATTTCACATGTCTGGATATTAGTTGGAAATGCGTGTTGCCTGCATGTGAAGAATAGGGGAGTCAGTTACCAGCAGCCCTTGCAGGGGTAGTGCTACATACATGTGGTTCCATTCTAGTCAATGGCCCCCTTGTTTCCTAAACACACCACTATAAGTTTGCTGTAGCTACACCTCCTTCCCATATTTGGGAGTTCCCGTGGGGGAGGTGAAGCCAACACAGAGCTGTGCCCTCTTTCCTGCACACTGGAGGTTATAAAAATGGCAGTAGTGTTATCTGTAGAAAGCTGTAGAATGAGTTTTGCAGCTCTTTTCAGCATTTTTTAGCCTTTGCATTTTTTTAGCTTTTTTTTCAGCAGAACTCTACTCCCACAAAAGCTTATGGCTCAAATACCAAATAGCCACGTTTTTAAGCTTTTATTAGAGTTAGAGCCCCTGGCAAAAACATTGATCGAAGCCTATGTGTGCATGGACACACAGGATAACATGCTGGGGAGTTTAATGGCTGCAGAAAAAAAACGCCTGAAGCCAAAAACAGCAGCTGTAAAAATGTCCAGTGTGCCTGAGGCCTAATGGTAAAAGAAAACTCAGCTGCAGCTCTATGTAAAGTATCTGCCGTTGCCATCTATCAACCACTTGTCGAGCGCATATAGTACATATAAGGCAGCAAAGTGGCACGTTTCCGCAAATCGCCGGATCCACACATGCGTGAGTAGCGGGCGTGCGCACGCGTGCCCGCCTCGCGCTCCATGAGCCGGGCCGCGGGTCAAGCGGACTCGATGTCCGCTGGTGACCCGCGATTGCCTGTGAGAGAGCCAGAATGGGGAACTGCCGATGTAAACATGGCAGTTCCCCACTCTGTGTGGGGGGTTATGACAGATCTACTGATCCCTGTACTCGGAATCAGTTAGGTCTGTCATGCACCTGGCAGCCCAACCCCCATACAGTTTGAACACAACCAGGGAACACAGTTAACCCCTAGATCGCCCCCTGCAGGTTATCCCTTTCCCTGCCAATAACATTTATACAGTAATCAGTGGTTTTGTTTTAGCTCTGATCACTGTATAAATGTCATTGGTCCCAAAAAAGTGCCAAAAATGTCCTACATGTCCGCCGCAATATTGCAATCCCGATAAAAATCGCAGATCGCCGTCATTACTAGTAAAAAAAAAATAGTAAAAACGCCATAAAAAAATTCTCATGGTTTGTAAACACGGCAACTTTTGCGCAAACCAATGGAGAAACACAGATTGCAATTTTTTTTACCACAAATATGTAGAAGTATATATATTGGTCAAAACTGATGAATAAATTAGTTTTTTTACGATTTTTTTGGACATTTATTATAGCAAAAAGTAAATTGTTTCAAAATTGTCTCTATTTTTTCGTTTATAGCGGTGATCAGAAGTGACGCAGAGGTGATCAAATACCACCAAAAGAAAGCTCTGTTTGTGGGAAAAAAAGGACATCAATTTTGTTTGGGTACAACGTCACACGACCATGCAATTGTCAGTTAAAGCAATGCAGTGCCGAATCACAAAAAGTGCTCTGGTCCTAAAGTGGGAAATCCTTCCAGGGATGAAGTGGTTAATAAAGTAGAACTATTGCCACAACTTTTTTTTTCATTTTGGATAGAGTAATGCCTTGTACACACGGGTCGACGATCGTATACAACAGGTCGTACGAACGACCGTTGTATGCTAAATCGACCGTTTTAGCATAAAAGCGATTAGAACAGCCGACATACGATGGTCATACAACAAAAATTGTATGAGCAGACTAGAAAACTTTGGTAGTACCAACAAGCGTTCGTACGACCGGTGTATGGTGTGTACAGAGAAGTTGGTCCAACAAGTTGTATTGTGCAAAACACGCATGCTCAGAAGTCAGGAACGGCCAGACATTAATTCCATGCACCTGAACTTTCTCTTTATATGTTTATAATAGGTCACTACATTCAGCTTGGTCATACGATCGTGTAGTGCATGTCGGTATGCTAGATACAACAGCCAACATAAGATTTGGTCCGTTCGGTCGTACGACCGTCGAACCGTGTGTACGAGGCTTAAGGGAGGGTTATGACCCCTGTCAGTTTGTTTTGCCATCTGTATCCCATTGGGGAGATTTCCCTTCACTTCCTGTCCCACAATCAAAATAGTGAAGTGAGAGGAAATCCTCCAAAGTGAGGGAATCCCTGGTTGTCACCAGAACTGGTGTCCCCATTGGAAGTTGTTGTGATTTTCTTTTACTTTCACTTTCAATGATAACGGTAAACAGGATAACTAGGGTGAGTCTCCCTAAAGGGGACACAAACAGCAACAAAACTATCCAAAACTAAAAAACAAGAAAAAAAAAGTTTTGCTTTTAGTTACACTTTAGTTAAAAGCAGTGTTTAGATACATTACACAGAGCTGCAGCTCTGAGTGATCTGTCACTATTATGAATGAATGAGCAGCACTGATCGTAACATCGCTGCGGCGGTGTGTCTACTAGCGGCTACTTTTTCATATACACCGCTCAGCTGATGGATCGCACAGTGCCACAACGCTATATGAGCTTTCACTTCTACGAATGAATGAGAGATTAGTGATGTCTAGACCAGTGCAATGTATAACACAGCCCAACATCACTAAATAGTCCTTCATAAAAGTGTAATATCATACATTTATGCAGATCTATGTGATCCATGAGCCGGGCTTTGTATGTTTAGATGGACCCATTGATAGACACACTGGGAATTATCTACTAAACCTGGAGAGTGCAAAACCTGATGCAGCTCTGCATAGAATCCAATCAGCTTCCAGGTTTTATTGCCAAAGCTTAATTGAAGAAGCTGAAGTTAAAGTGTTTGTTACCATGAAAAATGGATCCTGTCCGTTTAAAGCATGAATAAAACACAGTGCTTGTGCTGTGTAATGTGGCCCCCTGTAACACCTGAAATACCTGGCTGATCCTGCCTGGTTCTGTCCTCCCCACTGTAAACTGACCACAGTTGATCATGGCTGCTGAGCCCTGACACCGTGGTCAGTTTATGTGCCTCTGTCATCTACAGCTCTCCTCTGTCCTCTCCCCCCTCCCCTCCCTGCCTGTCAGCTCTGTATCAGAGCCCGACCCCCCCCCCCCCTCCTGCTGCTGAAATAACTTATTACTTATCAGGCAATCCCCTGTCTTGCATTATGCTAAGAGCCTTGTATATGTGCCTTATTAAAAAAGTGTCCTTCCATACCTTCTTTTCCTAGCGCCGCTTGGCGCTCACGTGACTGGTCGCCTCTGTCCTCCCCTTTTTCCGACTGATGTCAGCGGGGGATTTTTGGCCCTTCCTGATGTAGCTGTCAGATTGAGAGAGGAGAGAGGCGGGCAGTCACGTAAGCGTCAAGCGGCAGTAGGAAAGAAGGTATAGAATGGCATTTTTTAAATACGTCACACATACAAGGCACTTGTGGAAGACAGGAGATTGCCTGATAATGATAAAGTGGGTTTACAACCACTTTAAAAGCTGATTGGCTACCATGCACAGATGCACCAAATTCTGAGTGCTCCGGTTTTAGTAAATCTCCCTCACTGGGCTGTGTTTTTTTTTTTTGTGAATGACAGCACTGGAGTGCCCCTGCTGTCAGAGACCAGAGGTTTTAATCACAAATATGTTTCCCTTCTACCAAGGTTTCTGAGGTGGAATCTGTCCTACCACCCTGCTAAAAGTTTAAAACCATGGGCTATATGCACTTAGTCCCCTGTGGAGTTAAAGTGGTTGTAAAGGCACAAGGTTTTTTACCTTCTATGCATGAAAAAATCCTGTGTGCAGCAGCTCCCCTAATACTTACCTGAGCCTCCTCTAGATCAAGCGATGTCCACGAGAGCCTTGCCGCTCTGGGGACTAGCACTCCTTATTGCCTTTTGGCAGCAGTGGGAGATATTGGCTCCCGCTGCTGTCAATAACAGCCAATGAGCCATTAAGGAGATGGAGGGGGCGGGGCCAAAACATGGCTCCATGTGTGAATGGACATACAGAGCAGTGGCTCAACCCAGCTCAGGTGCCCCCATAGAAAGCTATTTGCTGTGGGGGGCACCCAGGACGAGGGAGGAGCCAGCGTGGGGCCCGAGAAGAGGAGGATCTGGGCTGCTCTGTGCAAAACCATAGCACAGAGCAGGTAAGCAGGGGCATTGCTAGGTGTGAAAAAGACCAGGGGCTCTAGCCCGACGAAAAATTGGTGTGGGCATGGCTTAAAGTGGGGGTGGCTTAGGGGGTGTGGCTCACGTCTCAGATGAATGAGGGATGGAGGTAGGAAGAAAGAAGGAGATAGGGAGGGAAGGAAAGAGAAGAGAAGAAAGAAAGAAAGAGGGATGGAAGGACAGCAGGCCCAGATCCTACACCACAATACAATATGTGTATTCCAGAAAGTTTAACAATCAGCAGATAAAGATAATCCAAACAGCTGGTGTTGGCGCTTCAATCATCCCGGCACTATGGTTGGTATGGTGTCAGCATGATTGAAGCGTATTATTTCTATTATTACATTGCAATATAAAATGAAATAGTTCAACTATAATGCAGAATCAGTGGGAGCCCCGAGTGTGTCACTGTTGCCTGCTACCAGATGCCATCAGGTTTCCCCAGCGGAGTCCCTTCTTCCATCAGGTGCCCCAAGCGGGGTCTCTCCTTCCATCACAGGTTTCCCCCAGTGGAGTCCCTTCTTCCATCAGGTGTCCCCAGTGGAGTCCCTCCTTACACAGATGTCCTCAACGGAGTCCATCCTTACACAGGTGTCCCCAGCGGAGTGCCTCCTTACACAGGTGTCCCCAGCGGAGGGTCTCCTTACACAGGTGTCCCCAGTGGAGTGTCCCTCCTTACACAGGTGTCCCCAGTGGAGTGTCCCTCCTTACACAGGTGTCCCCAGCGGAGGGCCTTCTTACACAGGTGTCCCCAGCGGAGGGCCTTCTTACACAGGTGTCCCTAGCGGAGGGCCTTCTTACACAGGTGTCCCCAGTGGAGTGCCTCCTTACACATGTGTCCCCAGCGGAGTGCCTCCTTACACAGGTGTCCCCAGTGGAGTTTCCCTCCTTACACAGGTGTCCCCAGCCGAGTGCCTCCTTACACAGGTGTCCCCAGCGGAGTGCCCCTCCTTACACAGGTGTCCCCAGTGGAGTGTTCCTCCTTACACAGATGTCCCCAGCAGATTGCCTCCTTACACAGGTGTCCCCAGAAGAGTGTGGGAGGTCCTCTATGGCAGCAGGTACCCTGGACCATGACTCCGATCTCAGCCCTGCAGTGGCATCCTTTCTTTCACCCAGTGATAATCCCCCATGTCAGCAGCACACACAGTTGTTACATTGTATTTCTCCCCGGGACTCCTCTGCACACATTGCTGGTGAGACACAGCCACCCCCATTTCAGCACACACAGCAGGGGAGAGGTGCCATCCAGCTCATCAGTCCCTGATCAGCATGCTGCAGTCAGTGCTCGGCTTCCTCTATGAGCGGGGACCAGGCGGAAGAGCAGTGATGCGGGCGGGCAGAGCGAGATGATGTCATCTCTGCTCGCCTGCCCTGCTTGTTCACTGCTCTGTGAAGCCGCTCACACGTGGCTCTGTGAAGCAGCAAACAGGCGGCTCTGTGAAGCCGCGAGCAGGTGGCTCTGTTAAGCCGCAAGCAGGCGGTTCTGTTAAGCCACGAGCAGGGCGGTTCTGTTAAGCCGCTCGCCCGCGGCTCTGTCAAGACGCCGGGCGGGCGACGACAGACCCGCATGCCCACCATTAGGGACCCCTGGGGACACTCGGGCTGCAGCCAAAACATTCGGGGCTGCAGCCCTGATAGCCACCCCTTGGCGACGCCCCTACAGGTAAGTATAACATGTTTGTTATTTAAGAAAAAAACAAGGCTTTAATATCGCTTTAACAACATTAAGCATTTTTAATGAAAGTTAGGGCTCTTTCACGCGTGTGTTGATTGTGAAAAATGAAGAAATACTCATTAACACTCCCATGGCATTTATGATGTGTTTATGACATGTTTTCATTGTGTTTACGAAGCACTGAAAACACTTAAAGAATGCTTGATAAATGCCCATGAAAGTTTTGCTTTTCTAATGGGAAGTGCTTAAGGCTCTGTTGATATCTAGGCGTTTTGGGCAGTTTTCTGCTCTAAGCCTCAGCTCTTAAAATGCCCAACAAGACAAATCCCATTTATTTCAATGGCCCCTGTTCACATCTGAGTGTTCTGACACCTGAAGCAAAACGGCCGTCGCTCAAAAATGTATGTGAGCTTCTTTTTTGGCAGATTGCAGTCGTTTTAATTCCTTTACATTGGTGACCTTTTGAACTTCAAAACGCCTGTACAAAAACTCTGCAGAAACGCCAGAAAGAACACCAGAAAAAACGCCTGAAAAAAACGCTCGTAAAATAGCAACGTCTAGATGTGAACGGAACCTAAGGGGGAAGTGATGTAGAGGAAATGATCTAATTTATTAATTTAGGGATATGTTACAATTATATACAATTAAAAACAGCCATGAAATCATACTCACTATTGCTCTCCTGCTCACCGAAGGAAAGTTTTTCTCAGTCCGAATACAATACTTGCTTGGTGACTTGTTGCCAGATCTGTTTTTTTTTTGTATGCATCACAATAGATCAGGATACTCGGGTCGTATAATTCCAGGTGCTGTTCCACCTTTTCTATAAGTACTGATACATTAAAGTATAAGTTCACTTTTTAGAAAAAAATAAATGCACGTGTAATTTTTTGCTGGTATAAATATGTGCATTTGTTTTGGAGCCTGTAAAGCATTGCACCAGCACTCAGCAGATGGCTTGTGCTATGCAGGTCTCCAGCAGATCTGCCAGTGTATCTGCATGCCCATACACCCCATACGGGCAGGCAGAGATAATGAACTACCACGGTGCTCCACAGCACTGTGGTAGTTTATGGAAAACTACAAGCTGACAGCCACAAAATGGACACTGTGAATGAGTGAAGCGGTCGGGCAGAGCCCACACTGGGCCACGTTTCTTAAAAATTGTGACAGCTATCAGGGGGAGAACATACCTGGCTGCAAACTGCCCCCACCTGTGTCCCTGGCTGCAAACTGCCCCCACCTGTGTCCCTGGCTGCAAACTGCCCCCACCTGTGTCCCTGGCTGCAAACTGCCCCCAGTCGGTCCCTGTGTCCACCCC
>BLSH010066420.1:0-14584 GCA_018402905.1 Glandirana rugosa | reverse complement strand
CCCCCACCTGTGTCACTGGCTGCATAATTGCCCCCACCTATGTCACTGGCTGCATAATTGCCCCCACCTGTGTCACTGGCTGCAAACTGCCCCCACCTGTTTCACTGTATACTGTGTCCTGTGATGCTGAGCTGTATACTGTGTCCTGTGTTGCTGAGCTGTATACTGTGCCCTGTGATGCTGAGCTGTATACTGTGCCCTGTGATGCTGAGCTGTATACTGTGTCCTGTGATGCTGAGCTGTATACTGTGTCCTGTGATGCTGAGCTGTATACTGTGTCCTGTGATGCTGAGCTGTATACCCCTGACACAATATGTGGAATACAGGGGACGGAGTGGGTGGATTCTATAAGGGGCGGGGCTTATTAAAAGTAGGAGGGGTCACAGGGAAGGGCGGGGCCTGGCGCCCCCCCATCCAAAAACTTCACCAGCCGCCACTGGTACAAAGACAAGTGTGTCTTGCCTACAGTCAAGCATGATGGTGGGAGTGTCATGGTCTGGGGCTGCATGAGTGCTGCTGGCACTGGGGAGCTACAGTTCATTGAGGGAATCATGAATGCCAACATGTAATGTGACATACTGAAGCAGAGCGTGATCTTCTCCCTTCGGGGACAGGGGTATTGCAATATGATAATGACCCCAAACACACCTCCAAGACGACCACTGCCTTGCTAAAGAAGCTGAGGGCAAAGGTGATGGACTGGCCAAGCATGTCTCCAGACCTAAACCCTATGGAGCATCTGTGGGGCGTCCTCAAACAGAAGGTGGAGGAGTGCAAGGTCTCTATCATCCACCAGCTCTGTGATGTTGTCAGGGAGGAGTGGAAAAGGACTCCAGTGGCAACCTGTGAAGCTCTGGTGAACTCCATGCCCAAGAGGGTTAAGGCAGTGCTGGAAAATAATGGTGGGCACACAAAATATTGACACTTTGGGCCCAATTTGGACATTTTCACTTAGGGGTGTACACACATTTGTTGCCAGCAGTTTAGACATTAATGGCTGTGTGTTGAGTTATTTTGAGGGGACAGCAAATTTACACTGTTATACAAGCTGTATGCTTACTACTTTACATTGTAGCAAAGTGTCATTTCTTCAGTGTTGTCACATGAAAATTTATAATAAAATATTTACAAAAATGTGAGGCACGTACTCACTTTTGTGAGATGCTGTATATACATCCGTTATATACACACTCCTTTCTTCTACCTCCAGTAAACAGTTGCTTGTAGAACTACAAATCCCAGGACCAGCAGGCACTTTGAGGATGGTCTGACAAGGGCGTACAAGACCATAGCAGATGCCCTTTGCAGGCAGGGACAGTGGCCCATTTTGGTGTAGTAAAAAGAGAGGTATTTGATGCCAGCTGTCCTTCTCCTGTGGTTACTGCTCCCAGTACCACCTTTTCAGGCACTGCCAGGCCCCCTTTCACTAGCCCTCCTGGCTACTTTTCCACACTCCTCACAGACTGACTCTGTATCCAACCCAGACTGCTTGCACCCGTCCTTTCAGGCATGCCTCTCAGTCCTCTGACTGCAACACTCACCAGCCCATGTGGCTGTCTTCCTCCCTGGAGGCTTGCTGTCCCCTCCTTGCCCCCATGCCTCCTGGTCAGGATCCCTCTGTGTGTCATGAAGAGGGTTCCCTTCTGCACCTGAGACCAGGCCTGAGTTTAACCCCCCAGACTGGGGATCTACTCTCAAAGGCTCTGACAGCCCAGCACTCTATCTCCATCTTTCAACCAGACTCCACTCTGTCCCCAGCTGGGCTGACCCTGAGTATTTGAGGGGGCCTGCCCCCTGCCAGCCCTTCTGTTCGGGATTGGCCAGGTCCCTCAGAATACTCCAGCTAGCTCCTCCTGACTGCTTCTGGAACCTTCTCCAAGTTTCCAGCAAGCAGGAAAGAGTTTGCCAGAGTAGCTGCTGCTGAGTCATCCAGCCTACCTGAATCACTCACTCAACCCAGAAAAACACACGGTTTTGGAAGGGGAAAAGGGAACAAACTGGGACAAGGCTAGATTATCTTATGAAAAATATACACCATATCTATACAGTAAATATTTACACCATATGTACACCTTAACTACAGATCCCTGCAGCTAACACAATAGCATCAACAAATATACAGTATCACGTGGGAGCACCTCCCCCTCAAGGGAAACCCTTCCACAGCTGGAATTCTTGAATCCGCCCATAGGTGTGGGGGGGTGGAAGGTTTGCCTGGGCACACCCTAGTCACCCTGTACTGTGCAGATTTCCCCTGCTGCCTGGCTGCAGAGAAAGTGACTGAGGAATCTCTGTCCTCAGTCTCTTTCTCTGTTTAGACCCCTAATATTTCACCAAAGCCCTCCAGCAGGGCTCCTGAATAAAATTGTAAAAAAAATAATAAAATAGAATATTGTAAAAATAATAAAAAAACAAAATTGTAAAAAAATTAAAATAAACTACTGACACCTATCTCTGCCCTACTGACACCATCCTCTGCCCTTCTGACATATATACACACTCTCTGCTTTCCCCTTCTGACTTACCTGAGGGCAGATTTCCCTCCTGCACTGGCTCCTTCCAGGTGGGGTCAGCAGAGTACATAGAAGCAGCTGGCATTTCATTGACATTACCTGGTTCCTGCTGGGCAGTACTTACAGTTATCAGGTCCCCTGGGCTGCAGGCCATGGCAAATCTCCACTCTTCTTCCCCATTGTCACTGATTTCTGCAGGGGAGTCACCAGGCTTCAAATTGACCCTGCCTTGCTCGGATGATCCAAGGCCCGCTCTGGCCTTCCTGGACTTCCGCGGCTGTAGTTGGCACAGTCCTGATTGCAGGTCCACACGATAGTACTGTGGCCTCTGCTGGCTGGATATTAGCCAGGTAAGCGGCTCGTTGCAGTGCCCTCACCGGATCCAGGCACTGACCACCGCGGTCAGTATCTGACATTTTGGACACAGCAGGCACAGTCGCTCCAACCTGGGGGCGAATCTCCCACGGTGCCCCAACCGAACACCGGTGTCCACCAGTGTTCGCTCCTGCAGATTAGGCAACCAGGGCACCTAGGTTCCTAGGTTTCCCCTAGGAAGTTTTGTGCAGCCACATAATGCTTTATTATTATTATTATTATTATTATCATTTTTATTATTATACAGGATTTATATGGTGCCAGCACTAGAGTTGGGTGAACAGTTCATGCCGAGCAAAAAGTTCGGCCTGAACATCGCCTGTTTGCCCATTTGGTGAACACCCAAATTTGCGGGGGCGCTTGGCGGGATGTTTGATGACTTTGCCAAATCATGGCTCAGTCCTCATAGTCCCACCCCACACTATACAGTAAAAGGTACCTTCCCACAGGAACCATTTGCAGTGTGTTGTTCAAGTGGTGATAGATAGAGCAGGGCTGTTTGCTACTAGCGAGTCGGTGTGTTATTGTGATGAATGTAGAGTGTCACTGTAGAGTGTAGTGTGTAGTGTAGTCTGGGTATAGTGTGAGTATAGTGTAGTGTCAGTGTAGTGTGTCAGTGCAGTGTCAGTGTAGTATGAGTATAGTGTAGTGTAGTGTGAGTATAGCGTAGTGTGTCAGTATATTGGGAGTATAGTGTGTGAGTATAGTGTAGTGTGAGTGTAGCCTTAGTGTAGTGCAGTGTTTAACACATCATTACATAACATTTAGTGCAGGGCTTGACAAATTTGCTTTGAATCTAGGAGCCAGCTAAAAAAGTTAGGAGCCAGTTTTTTTTAGCGTAGCGTGGGTTGTCAACATCCGGGGTAAGGCAAGTAATTTGTGCCCCCCTAACTAAAGGCCGTATCACACGATCAGAAAATCGTACGGAAAATACCGCTTTCAAATCGGTCGTACGATAATCAGATCGTTAGTACAGAGCTTTCGAGAGCCGATCATGGCAGTTCATCCGATGTTTTCCATCCGGACAAGATCGGACATGCAGGAAAAATTCTCTCGCACGGTGCCCGATCGTACGATTTTCGTTTCATCAGTACAGCTGTCGTTCGAAAATGCAATACAAATACCCTACAACACATCACATCGCTTCCGATTTTTTATTCTGTTGTGCGAGAATTTTCGTAACTAAAGTAAACTCTTCCGATTCGATCTGAGATTAGCATGCGAAAAAAACCTGTTATAGGGGGAAACTCCTTATTATACCTAATGCATCGTGACTATGAGATGTAAAACGCCCTCATCTGCTGCCTAAAGCAGCTTATCCAGTAAAGATCTATAGCTGAAAGACGGCTTCAGCTGGGATCTCAATTGCCGGGGGGGCATCCATGGACGTCCGCCCCTTTGCACGCTCCCATTGTGCACTCACAGGCGGCAGCGCGCGCGGCCGCCGCACGCTGCGTGGGCGTACCCGCGGGTCGGGCGGACTGTGAGAGGGGACATAACAGATCTACTGATCCCTGTCACTGGGATCAGTTAGATCTGTTATGTCCCTGCCAGCACCGCCCCCTCACAGTTAGAACACATACAGGGAACACAGTTAACCCCTTCACTGCCCCCTTAGTATTAACCCCTTCCCTGCCAATGACATTTCTACAGTAATCAGTGGACATTCATTTAAATTTCTGATCGCTGTATAAATGTCATTGGTCCCGAAAAAGTGTCCAACATGTCCACTGCAATATCGCAGTCCTGATAAAAATCGCATATCGCCGCCATTATCAGTAAAAAAAAAAATAAAAAAATAAAAACGCCATACATCAATTCCCATAGTTTGTAGACGCTATAACTTTTGCGCAAACCAATCAATATACGCCGATTGAGATTTTTATTGGCCAAAACTGATGAATAATTTTTTTTTTTTTGGATATGTATTATAGCAAAAAGTAAAAAAAAAATGTTCTTTTTTCAAAATCGTCGCTCTTTGTTTATAGCGCAAAAAATAAAAACCGCAGAGGTGATCAAATACCACCAAAAGAAAGCTCTATTTGTGGGAAAAAAAGGACGTCAATTTTGTTTGGGTACAACGTCGCACCACCGCGCAATTGTCATTCCAAATGCGACAGCGCTGAAAGCCTAAAATTGGTCTGGGCAGGAGGGGGGGTTTAAGTGCCCAGTAAGCAAGAGGTTAAGGGTGGCTGTTGGTGGGTGGCAACAACATGTCTCTACTGCTTATTTTTACCACCCAACTGCACATCTAAACGAAGCCTTAGTGACACTTAAAATACAGTTGTGCTCAAGTTTAAATACCCTGGCAGAATTTATGATTTCTTGGCCATTTTTCAGAGAATATGAATGATAACACAAAAACATTTCTTTCACTCATGGCTAGTGTTTGGCTGAAGCCATTTATTATCAATCAACTGTGTTTACTCTTTTTAAATCATAATGACTAGAGCTGAGCGAACCCGAACTGTAAAGTTCGGGTCTGTACCGAACTTTGGGATGTCCGTGACCCGGACCCGAACCCGGACATTTGAAAAAAAGTTTGGGTTCGGGTTCGGATAATTTATCCCGCATGTTGAATAGCTGCAGGGCAGCCAATCAACAAGTGTTTCACTGGTTTGCCCTTAGAAGCCATCACAGCCATGCCTACTAATGGCATGGCTGTGATTGGCCAGTGCATCATGTGACCTAGCCTCTGTATAAGCTGGAGTCACTTAGTGCTGCATGTCACATGCTCTCAGGCTAGTGTAGGGAGAGGATGCTGCCTGTGCTGTGAGGGACAGATTGCAGATATAATAACATCTCATCCTGCATTACAGAACGATCTGTTTCTGGACTAGGTAGAGATTACTACTACTGCTCTGAGGGACAGATTGCAGATCTTATCCTGCATTACAGAACGATCTGATTCTGGACTAGGTAGAGATTACTACTACTACTGCTTTGAGGGACAGATTGCAGATCTCATCCTGCATTACAGAACGATCTGATTCTGGACTAGGTAGAGTCTACTGCTTTGAGGGACAGACTATTGTTCTAAAATCATCTCCTAGTTCTATAGGGTCAGGTTCCTGCTGTTGCTGTAAGGGACAGATTATTGTTCTAAAATAATCGCCTACTCCTATAGGGTCAAGTTCCTGCTGTTACTGTAAGGGACAGAATATTGTTCTAAAATCATCGCCTACTCCTATAGGGTCAGGTTCCTGCTATTGCTGTAAGGGACAGATTATTGTTATAAAATCATCGCCTACTCCTATAGGGTCAGGTTCCTGCTGTTGCTGTAAGGTACAGATTATTGTTCTAAAATCACTGCCTACTCCTTTTGCAGCCCTCTAGCACTTGCCAGGACTTTTTTACAGCCATTTTTGTGCCCAAAAGTTCGGGTCCCCATTGACTTCAATGGAGTTCGGGGTCCGGGGTCAAGTTCGGGTCAAGTTCGGTACCGAACCCAGAGTTTTTTGCGAAGTTCGGCTGAACCCACCGAACCCGAACATCCAGGTGTCTGCTCAACTCTAATAATGACAACAGAAACTACCCAATTGATGCTGATCAAAAGTTTACATACCCTGGTGATTTTGGCCTGATCACATGCACACAAGTTGACACAAAGGGGTTTGAATGGCTAGAAACGTGAGTGCAGCACTGGATGAAAGATGCAATGGTCCGTCATGAGTCCAGAAACTCAATGGCCTTTTATACACACACACTAATTACAAGCAAACAGATCACAGGTGAGGATGGTTACCTTTAATAGCCATTCAAACCCCTTTGTGTCAACTTGTGCACATGTTATCAGGCCAAAATTACCAGGGTATGTAAACTTTTGATCAGGGTCACTTGAGTAATTTCTGTTGTCATTATGATTTAAAAAGAGTAAACACAGTTGACTGATAATAAATGGCTTCAGCCAAACACTAACCATGAGTGAAAGAAATGTTTTGTGTTATCGTTCATATTCTCTGTAAAATGGCCAAGAAATCATAAATTCTGCCAGGGTATGTAAACTTATGAGCACAACTGTAAATACAAAAAAGGTGAAAGAAGTATTCCAGTGCTGCTGATCTTCTGATGCCTCTTTGTAGCCACTTCCTGCCTACTTGTGTGTCCCCCACTGGGATTTTTCATTGCTCTGGTGGGTTTCCGGTCACCATGAAATACTGGAGCCCAGCTGCACATAAAGAGTGGTAATGGTTGATGGTACACAGGGCTTCATTACAATTTTGTTGCTTATAATAAAGATCACGATTCTCGTGGCGTAACATTATCTTTCACATTATACAGAAAAAAATGGGCTAACTTTTACCGTCTTTTTTTTTATTCATAAAAGTGTACTTTTTCCCAAAAATTGCATTTGAAAGACCGCTGCGCAAATAACATGTGACATAAACTATTGCAACAACCGCCGTTTTATTCTCTAGGGTCTCTGCTAAAATATATATATATATATAATGTTTGGGGGTTCTAAGTCACTTTCTTGCAGAAAATGCTCAATTTTTACATGTAAGCCATAAATGTCAGAAAAGGTTTAGTCTTTAAATGGTTAAACTGACCATTTACAGACTGGAGTTAATTCCTTTGATAAAAGAACCAAAAACAAATCCGGACAGCCTGCCAAGTTTAACAGCTGTTAGATTAAGCAGAGAATGGCTCTTGCTGAATCGGAGATGCTGTTTTAAGATAGTGAGGGGAGAGAATGATGGGCTGCCACTCGCCAGGACGCGGTTTCTGGTCACCATGGCAACCTGGCACCTGGGGATTGTCCAGCCCCGATTTAGTGCTGTATACGGTGCTGTATACCTCTTTTTTTGTCCTGTGCCTAGCCCCTTTTTTAAATTGTCAGCTGCAGTTTTTCTGACTGCGAAGCTGTTGTTTCCCTTTTTTTTATAGTTTTTATATTTCTGTCAGCAGCAGTCCTCAATTTAAAGTGCACCAACACCACTTTTTATTGAATAAAGTGCATCCAATTACACGTTTCTCAGTATCTATTACATTTGGGTAGTAAGCCCCTCCTCATGTCTAGGAGGCCAACAAGGAGAGGCAGATGTTCCCATGCCACTATGAGGGGGCCAGTGGCATCTGTGTCCACAGGCAAAGGTGGATGTGGTCCGTCCTCAGGCAGGGCATGTTTTTCTCTGTTTAGTGATGTTGCCCATGCTATTCAGCCACAGCATGCAGAAGAGGTGGTGGACTGGCTTACTAAACCACCCTGATCTCCCTCATCCTCTATCACCCAAGCTGAGACTAGTGTACAGTCTACCACAGCTGCTAGAGTGGCTTATTCTGCCTCCTTGTCCACAGCTACTCCTGCCTTAGCCCTAGCATCATGCATGGAGGAGTCAGCTGAATTATTTGAACACTGCATCAGCCACTTGCTTCTTGATGATGCACAGACATTATTTGATTCTGATGTTGGTTCTGAGGTTGAGGAAGGGAGTAACATGAGCCTACAGAGAGGGGAGAACACCGATAAACAACACATTGTCAGTCATGCTCCCCTGTGAACTTGAACCTGAGTGTACTATAATTAGTTGTTTACAAAATAAAGAAAGCCTGCAGAGAAAACAATTTAAATGTCTTTTTTTTATTTATATGTGTCAGTTTTGCTGCAGCAGGTTCTATACACGGTACAGATGCCCCACTTTGCAGGCAGACTAAGAGGACCACCCAGGCACTATATTTAAAGGAATTTTTATTATCATTGTTTCACTTTAAGCATCATTAAAAGCACTGCTCCTTTAAAAACAATCTTTTTTAAAAAAAAAAATTGCATTGATAGATGTCCCCCAGGGCAGTACGCAGACCCCTATAGCTTTTTTTGGCCAATAACTTGCATATAAGCCGTCAAAATGGGCACTTTTGATTTTTCAAGTTCGGGTCCTTTAGTAGGGTTTGCGGCTCGGTTGCAAACTTTTGCGATGTTTGAGAGTTTGAGAGTTCAACGCAACTCTAGCCAGCACTTTGCATAGCAATTTACAGAATGGAGGGAGACAGTACAGTTACCATACAATTCAACACAAGAGGGATCAGAGGGCCTTGCTGGTTAGATTTTACAGTCTATTACCTTTATTGCATAAGATATGGATATACTGTTCATTGTGAAGAAATGTTCATTTTTTGAGCTTGAGTCTACTGTGCACTGTAAAAGATTGAATAAAATAAATTTTTCTATTTTCTGTATTAGGATAGGTTTTGTTACAGGTACATTGAATGCTGCAATCATGGGTCATACATCTGCTACCATAAAGAATTAGAATGAACTCATAAAAATACATAACCACTGGTCACAATAAGTTCACCCGAAATTGAATGTTGATGCTTTTACTGTCCTTGCAAATAAACATAACATTTAAAAAAAACGAATTGAGCAAAGGATGAGTAAGTTCCAGAGAAATGGAAATGTACTTTCCTACTATATTTCCTAAGAAGTACAGCAACTCTGCCAATTACAACTATTTTAATTTTTTCCAATATAAATTTTTTCCAAACAGTCATGTGACACACTGGGACCTCTTATTTTAGGTGGTGTCAAATTCTGAATGCACCATAGAGTGGTGCTTATATCACTCTGTTCTCTACTTCTACCGTGACCCCTGACCAGCATGAAGACACACCCCTAAATTATGTGTCCATCTTGGCCTGGGCTCACAGGGAGTAGGCTGCATGATGCTGGACCTTATTCAATCCAGAAGAGGAAAAAGCACTATAGTGAGTTGCAGGTATTGCAGTGATATCTGTATTTTACAATTTGTAAAGCACCCAGCACATGGCAGATTTTTTAACGTAAATTAGAGTTCTTCTTTAAAGAGAACCAATCATGTGTAGCGCTACCCCCAAAGGAGCCGCTTGAGTATATTTGGTTCTGTACTCTGTCTCTCAACCCCAAGAACAGTCCCAACCCTCTAGCACACCTGGCAATAATGTAAGTGTGAACACTACAGTAAAATGACACAAATTGTAGTAAGCACAGAAATTATCTTTACTGAGAAATTTCTTAGGAATGGAACAAACAGTAGCAGTATAACTGAATAGGAGACAAATATATCTTAAGTAAATCATCTGTGTGTTAATGATTGAAGGTTAAGAGCGATCGAACTCAACAATGTTATCTGGCTGCTTTCAGGGGACTCCTCAAGGCGAATAACCCCAACAGCAGAGGCATCCACTCTAACAATGACAGATCACAAAATGGCAAACACTTTAACAGACTGACTACCAACTCTACTTGGCTTGAACTCCATGGGTGGCAGAGGAATGACCATTTCTTATGTCAGACCTCTCCCTTCTGTCCCCTGACACCACAGTCCCAAAGACCGTATAAACGACCTAGTTCAGTGTTCAATAGTGTAACTCCCAAGTCAGATTACCCCGCTCAGTCCTGGGTGTATGTGATTGCCCGTATGGCACAAGTGACTTCAGTCCCTGGAGGGGAAATGTGTTGTAGTCCCTTGGAAGAAGAAAGCCTTTTATCTTCAACTACCTACTTTAGTTGGTGCACTTAGGTGTCCTATTTGGCAGGAGTGGTGCAAAGTGTACTGTGGTACTCCTGAAGCAGAAAGAACACTTTTACTGCTTGGCAGAGGATGAGTGCAGCACAGTATTCTACTGGTGTAGGCAAAAATAGGCAACGTTGTCCGCATGCAGTATCTTTGTAGGATGGGCACCTGCTACACACGAATGGGCATTTCTCATGATTTGAGTCTCCACTGTAAACTTGTCATGAGGACCTGCCATTGCTGAACTCCTTTTAAAAATGTTAACTACCTGGCTGTAATGCTGAGGGCAGCATGACAACCAGACAACTTACTTTTTCAGAACACATGTAAGGCAGATATAAAATATAAGCCTCCATGACAGGTTTCCTTCATGTTACCAAAATAAAAACTGACAGCTCAGGTCAGAGCTACTGTACTAACTATCCAATGTTAGTACAGTGATCTCCCCTGCTGAGCTATTGTGTTCTGACAGAGGGACGGCCCCCCCACCAGAACACTCTGGTCATTGGCTGAGAGTGCTGATGGGGAGCTGGTTGGAAGACCTTTTTCAATCATGAGCCTTTGACAGAAGCCAGCTCTGTCGGACTAGCTGCCATACACAGGGCTGGCAGAGGCTGTCCTGTCCACTGCCTGAGCTTAGGGCAGACAGCTGACACTCTTTCTGGATTGCTGAAGAAGGATAAAACTGACAAGTAACAAATCCTTTTGTTTTCCATGTAATGCTGACAGCATCTTTGTTATATCAAAGGTGTTTGAGTGGCTGTTATCAGCACTGATCTCAGACAGATGATAGGTTGGTTTTATAGGCTGACACTTCTGCTCTAACAGGAAGGGAATACAGGTAAATTATAAAACATCAAGTAACTTCTAAGAGAGATAAGTCAGGTAGAAAACTAGATTATTGCATATGCTGGGTGATAACTGGTTTTCTTTAAAAGTGAGCATTTAAGAAAGATTAATCAATAGTGGATATAGTTATTGATATTTATTAAAGCAATTCAAATCAAACAGTTTAAACATTTTGAATGTACAAAGGAAAGTGAGTAAGTGGTTGATGTTCTTGTCTTGTCTAAGTCCTGAGATTGTCTACCACTAAACATGGAATTGTATGGAATTTGTTTTTTCTCCTTGTGTTTGTGTGGGTTTGCTCTGGTGAACTACCACAATCTAACAGTGCATGTACATGACTGATATTTAACTTTTCGACCAGGGGTATCCAAACATTCTAAACAAAGGGCCAGTCTACTGTCCTTCAGACTTTAGAGGGGCGGATTGGCCAGTGGAAGTAAAAAATGTCCCAGCGTCATTGGGAGTAAAACAATTACATAGTGCCTGTAGTCAGTAGAAGGAGGACTAGTGCCCCATTATTGGTATTAGTGGGAGGAATAGCGCCCCCATCATTTTTGGAGTCCATGAGAGGAATGGTTCCCCACAGTTGGTGTCAGTGGAAGAAGTGATGCCCCCTTCTTAGGAATAGTGCTTGAGGGTCACAAAAAGGCAATCAAAGGCCCGCATTTGGCTCAGTTTTGAGGCCACCGTTATACACCATCATGGAGCAGCCTCTACTGTGAATGTTTCAGTATTCTCATGCCTATGAGTAAACCACAAGTTGCCTTTGGTCACTATTTTTATATAGAAAACTATCCACTGTATAATTTTAGTCTTATTTTCCTTTTTTTTCTCATAAATCCCCAGCTTCAGAGCTAAAGCCCTTCACCTGAGGTAAGCCTTACGCACCATTCTCTGGCCTATAAACAACATCCTTATTTGTCCAGAAGCACTCATTGGACAGGTGAATAACTTATTTTGCCACCTTTCCTGGAGAAATACCAACCTTATGGTCACTTTTCTATGGATGATGAAAAGCATTTTTATTTTTGTTTCATAAAAAATGTATTGTAAAAGATTAAATATACAGAAAACAAACGCATGAGGTAAATGCAGTCACAACATAGCATATACTTGAGACTTCCATCGGAGACCAAAGAGGACTCGTCTGTATCAGACAGGTTAACGGTATTAGAGAAACCAACGAATGTAAGAAATGGCTTTAGGGAACTTGAGTAAAAAAGCCAGGAACCTTAAAGTATGGTAACTAGGCCGTAAATGTTTGTCTCATTCAAACCAGACAGAGATGCTGGTGGAAGCAAAGGCAAAAAAAACGACTGAAAATGTATTTAAAAATAGAAAATGAAGGGGAAGGAGGGAGAAAAAGAGAAACAAGAAAAGCAAAGAAGAGAGAGGAGGTAGAGTAGAGATGAGAATGAGAAAAAGAGGGAGAAAGAGGGGGAAAGGGAAGAAATAAGCCTTATTTTTACTTTCTGGCAAATTGACACTTACATGCACAGTTTTAGCCACCAAATGATATCAAACAACACAAACTTTTCAGTGTGCTGGTTAACATTATCAATTAACTCGGCAGACTGTTGTTAAAGATGTAATTCAGGAGAATTTGAAGAATGTACATTGCTGAGAAGCTGTGGTCAACCAATGGTGACTCACCACCTCTGAGTCCTGCTTCTGCATAAGATCATTGCTCAGGTCACAGCCATCAACAGTCAAAAAAAGGAAGACAGAGAAAAAGAAGAAGAGTTTGGATTTTTCAGTCTTTGGTTTGATGGCCTAGGAGCAAAGAGACAAGGTATTGTCATACCAAAAATACCAATTCACAATAACTCCATCACATACTTATCCAAAGCTGGCTTTTCAAATCAATATTCATGGTTGCTCATTATATAAATGAATACACACAAACAGATAGATAGATAGATAGATAGATAGATAGATAGATAGATAGATAGATAGATAGACAGACAGACAGACAGATAGATAGATAGATGTAAACAATTCTGTATTGTCTGTATTTGGGAGCAGGACATCTAAAGGGCACAAGTCTGGGTTTGCAAAATCAATTATCTGAAACATGTTATTTAACCACCTCAATACTGGGCATTTTCCCCCCTTCCTGCCCAGGACAATTTTCAGCTTTCAGCGCTGTCACATTTTGAATGACAATTGCGTGGTCATGCAATACTGTACCCATATGAAATTTTTATCTTTTTTTTTCACACAAATAGAGCTTTCTTTTGGTGGTATTTAATCACCACTGAATTTTTTATTTAATGCTAAATAAACAAATAAAGACCGAAAATTTTGAAAAAAATGTGTTTTTTACTTTTTGTTTCTGTTGTAAAATTTTGCAAATAAATAACCTTTCTTGATAAATTTAGGTCAAAATGTATTCTGCTACACTTCCTTGGTGAAAATAACCCAAATCATATCAGTGTTTGTTATTTAGTCTGTAGGAGAGTTATAGAGTCCACAAACTATGATATATATATATATATATATATATATATATATATATATATATATATATATATATATATATATATATATGAAAATTCATCAATCCTGTGGTACTGATGGCCTATCTCATTTGTTGAGGCCCGAAAACGCCAAGACAATACAAATATCCCCCAAATTACCCCTTTTTGGAAAGTAGACAGTCCAAAGTATTTAGTAAGAGGCATGACATTTTGTCACAATTTTTTGGAAAATGAAGAAATAAAAAAAAAATTCACATTTTTTTTTTTACATACTGTCACCAGTGCAGTACAGCTTTATGATATAACTGGTGTGGTGGTGATCAGGGACACTGATTGGTGACAGTATGTAAAAACAAAAAAAAAAATTCTATTATTTCTATTTTCTTTTCTTTTTTACTACATTTTTTAAAGGGGTTGTAAAGGCAGAAGTTTTTTTTTATCTTAATGCATTCTATGCGTTATGTTATAAAGCCTTTCCTGGTGCATCATGGCAGCATACACATGGGTTGTGGCTCCGCCCCCACAACATGATAGGACTGGTTAACTATAAATCAAAGACAGACCCGGCTCACCGCATTCTCCTTTTTTTCCTCACCTGATCAGGACTGGAGTCGCGAGGTATCCCTTACCGTTTGTCACCCCAGCCAAGTTCAGCCTCTCTTGGTTGGAAGTCCTTCCTGTACAGTCTCTAAACAAGCTATATGGTTGGAGCCCCATTCTGGTGGTCTCGGGGGCATATTTCAGCTTCTCCTGGGTGGATGTTCTTCCTGTACAGTCTCTAAATGAGCTATATGGTTGGAACCCTGGGTGGATGTCCTTCCTGTACAGTCTCTAAATGAGCGATATGGTTGGAGCCCGATGGTGGTGCAGGCCT
>BLSH010066418.1:213336-223736 GCA_018402905.1 Glandirana rugosa | reverse complement strand
ATGAGAACTGGTTCTGGTCCCTGTAAGGGACTTCATGAGATCCATTATAATGAGAGATGAAGCGGACTACGCCGCCCCCCCCCCCCGGGGGCCCTCCCAAACCACCCCTGCGGGATCAAACCTGTGGTGAGGATGGGCTTACCCGGGTAGGTAGTACAGCGCGAATATGAAAATCGAGTTGGGGTTCTTACGGATCTCTCTTCAAACAAGGGGGAAGACCCCGTAGTGGGCTTCCCCGATCTCTCAAGGGGAGCATCTTTATTGCCCCCTGTTTTGGAGTTTTCAATTTAGAAGTAAAGGCCATGATCTGGCCAAAGAAACCTTTATGCAATTTTACACCCAAAAAAAGAAAGTTAAAAGGAGAGGGATATTGGGATGGGGGGAGGAACAGAAGAAGAAAGGAAGGGAGGGTTGAAGGTAGGTAGAAAGAGGAGATGTAGAAGAAAAGATCTAACGTGGTATTAAAGTGATATTAAAAAGATATAAAGTGAAGATACGGGGGTGAATCCTCGGATGTCAACAGGAATAGAGTTGAGCGAACCCAGACTGTAAAGTTCGGGTCCGTACCGAACTTTGGGGTGTCCGGGACCCGGACCCGGACTTTTCAAAAAAAGTCTGGGTTCGGGTCCGGGGTTCTGGTAATTTTAATGAAAAACCTTAAAAATGCTGTAAAAAAGTCCAGGAAGGTCCTAGAGGTCTGCAAAAGGAAGGGAAATGGAGGGGGCGTGGCTTGGCACCGGAGCATGGCGGCAGCATAGTGAGAGAGCTCCGCCGTCCAGAAAACCCTGCTGAGCTTATTTAAGTGGCCAATCCTCCTCAGCACCTCCACAATGGCAGAGAAAAGCACCCAGGAACAGCCTGAAGCGACTCAGCTGAGCCACAACATCCCGGCTCTCCTCCGTTCGGCACCCCAGGGAACTCAGGCCTACTCACAGGCGCCAGACCGTGGCCTCGATTTAAGAGACAGCCGCCGGACGCCTCCAGAACATCGCGGCGGCGGCACACAGGCTCCCCTGTAGGCATCTCCATATCTCTGCCTAGCAGATCTGCAAGCTGTAGCTCTGGACATCAAGAACACCCTGGCTGCAGCAATTTCTGACCTTCAAACAGACATCAGAGGGATCGCACACAGAGTGGAACAAGTGGAATCTGCAGCGGCTATTAATGGAGCAGCAATACAACAGGTACACAATGTGATTGATGTGCAGGCCCAACATTTACTTGAAATGCACCGCCACTTAGAAGATGTCGATAACAGAGGCCGCAGACACAATCTGCGTTTTAGAGGCATCCCTGAAGCAGTGGAGGGCCCCCAGGTTCAGCAAGCAATATGGGCGATCTGTAACACTTTGCATGGCAGACCTCCTGACACCCCTGTAGAGATGGAGCGCTGTCACAGGGCCCTTAGACCAAGGGGCAGAGACTCAGATCCCCCCAGAGACATTATCTGCTGTCTGGTGAATTTCACCATGAAAGAAGATATCCTCAGACAAGCAAGGAACCAGGGCCACTTACAACATGAAGGGAGCCCTATACAGATCTTTCAAGACCTGTCGGCCATCACACTGCAGCACAGGAGGGAACTTAAACCACTATTACAAGTCTTGAGAGATAGACGGATAATCTACAGATGGAAATTCCCGTTCTGTCTGCAAGCAACCACGGGCAATAGAACAGCCTCACTGCGTGTTCCAACTGACCTACCTGAATTCTGTGACACACTTGGGATCCCGAGGGTCTCGGTACCAGAGTGGTACGGATCTTTTTTCAAACCTGAACCCTGGATCACCGTACCAACAGGCCTAACTCCACGAGCTCATAGGCATAGGCAAAGACGTCACAGGTCGCCCTCCTCCTCATCTCAACGAGGACTGGATGACATTACTGACCGTGAACCAGGAGCCTCTCCCTCATCACTGCGGAGGAAAATGAACGATTAGGATCCCAGTTGCCTTAAGTTCAGGCCTTTCCTGCCATTCGAAGCTGCTGCTCTACTCTCCAAGCAATGCCTAACGACAGTTACCTTCTTGTCTATGATCTCTACGTTAAGAGAACCTTTTCCTACAAGCATACAAGGTTTCAACAATTTGGGCGCAACTGATTTTAACGCATAGCCTCCTGTCCCCACACAGAAGCAGACGTAACAAGCCCACCTGCACTTCCAGACAAGTGAATAATCACTGCAACATCCTGCCCAGCAAGTTCGCCTGGATCCATCCCTGAAACGCTGTATATCCTCCCCATGGAGACCTCAAGCCACCGGAATTTGGAGAATCAGTCAACTAATCGTAGGACAATCACCTCAATGATCACCGAAACAGCCCTCCTCATGCAGAGGAGAGGTCAGGGGTCATACCCGGACATTGGCAGACACACTCACATACCTGAGTTATCCTGACAACGTAGTCAAAACTCCAGACGACCTCAATCCTTTGGGTCAGCTCTTCTTTCCCCCCATCAGGAGTACAGCATGACCTGCACTTCAACACCTTGGGACTGTGTCTCCACATTACTCCACTCCGCTTTGATAAGCTCCAGCCGAAAGATAGTGGACTCTTTACATCATTCTAGAAGGACACCTTCACCTTAATTGGAAAGTCCTCACAGTGAACAATCACAGTCTCCTCTCTAAGCAGCATTTAGAACACCACCCGAGATACGCCTGTTGTGGGTAATGCATCCCCCACTGGACAAGGGCCTAAGATGTAAATCCTACAGCACAACTTCAGGTCTGGTTCAAAGCTCCCCCCTATACCTCTTCTTACCCCCGTTTGATCTTGTCGCACAGGGTTAAGAAGACACGAATACGGCTTTGAGATTGGATAATCACTCCACCCGGCCTGTATAGGTCGAGGTTGGTCGTGGCTGCGAATCTTTTAAGCCTTTCCCCCATCTCCACCGTATTACTACGGACTATGCGGTCTCCTGGAATAGGAGGACAGCCCACAGGTACACCGGAGCTGCATCCCCTATATGATGTTACTCTGCTGCTACCCAGGTGAGATTACTGCACTGGCATTAGAAGTTAATAACTATTCCATTGTGCTATGTTTAAGAAACTCCTAGTTGCAAAGATTGTCGCTGTTATGGCAGGGATGGGAGGAGTCCCCCCCCCCGGGTGGGCGTCCCTGGGGCTCCCAGGCGTTGGCCATGGGGGGTCCCGGGGGAGCCCGGATGGGGGCGGGGGGAACCCTTGTTGTGCCCACCGACCCCCTCCTCGCCGACCACCCGGGATTACGGCCTCGGCGGGAGGAGGTGGGTTTGGGGACGAGGCGAGGAGCCCCGGTACCTCGCATTGGAGGCCAGGATCCACAGCCTGGTTACGCCCGCTCAGACCATGTTTGGTTAATCTTGTCTACTGTTTTATGCTTGCTTAGGTGCATATATCCCACATATCCTTCTTAACTGGTCCATTCTATTCTAGTTACAAATGCAGGTAATTCTGGACGGTGTAGTCCAACGATACCCCGGTGTCTTCTTATCCCCTACCCTTGAGGCAACAGGTTTGTCTTGAACCTACCGGCCCCTTTCTCCCTACCTCCCCATCCATTAAGGTGGGATAGCAGGACTGCTCCCACCTCCGGTTTTTGTTCTTTACTTGAAGCAGATCCCTGTTCAGGGACTCACTCATTCAGGTACCATTTTTGTTTCTAAAGCTTGACCAGAGCCGCAGACCACTAACCCCAACATCCCCCCACCCCCAGACCCCACAACCCCCAGCCATCTGGTCAGGTCTGGAGAGCGAACATTCCAGGGACGCTCCCGTAGTACCTCTTAACATCGAAGACTCGAAACCACCCTATCCGTGTCTCAGAATCTAGCCATTTTGACTAAGTACAACATGGTGAATCTCCCCACACGTTCAATCCCGACTCCTTGAAAATATGCTCACACAATGTCAAAGGTCTGAACCTTCCTGAGAAGAGGAGTAGTGTACTGGCAGAAGCACACAGACTGTGGGTCCAAGTGCTCTTCTTGCAGGAAACCCATTTCCAGACAACCAAAACACCCCGGCTGCAAAACCAGAGATTTCCTAGGGCCTTCCACTCGACCTGCCTGGACTCTAAGACGAAGGGCGTGTTGATATTACTTGCAAAGTCCTTCAACCTTATCGTCACGGACCAACTCCTTGACCCGGAGGGAAGATTTGTCTTCCTGAAGGGCACTTGGAATGACAAACCGCTCACACTCGCGAACATATATTGCCCTAACATTAAGCAAGTGTCATTCCTCAGAGAAACCCTGGCGAAACTCACCCTGTTCAAGTCGGGCATCCTAGTGCTAGGGGGTGACTTCAACATCCCATTAGACCCAGTAGCCGATACATCTACAGGCACATCGACATTGACATTCGCAGCCCTTAGACAAATGAAACTACAACTTGCCTCCCTGACACTTCACGACACATGGAGAACCCTCCACCCTAAAGATCGCGACTACACGTTCTACTCCTCGCCACATCGGCGATACTCTAGAATAGATTATCTTCTCATACAACAGTCCGACCTGCAATACCTCCAGCAAGCCACAATCGAACCGCAATACCTATCTGATCACAATCCTATTACTGTCACCCTAATCTTCCCAACTACGCGCTCTTGCACGAAGTTCTGGAGATTAGACGCATCCCTTCTCACAGACCCCAGCCACTTAGCTCGCGTACAGCAAGAACTTTCGGAATACTTTAAGCAAAATGACACACCTGACACCTCCCCAATGACCCAATGGGAAGCACACAAGTGCGTTATTAGGGGGGTGTTCCTCTCCATAGCAGCACAAAGGAAAAGAGAACATCTAACACTAGTTAATGACCTGACGTCCAAAATACGCACGCTAGAAACTAAACACAAACAGTCGTTAGCGACTCAAACAGCCCAAGAATTAACAGACACCCGCGCACTCCTGACTGAAGAACTGTTCCGGAAAGCCAGACGACGCTTAACCCTCTCTCACCGCCTATTCTATGAACAGGGCAATAAATCAGGCAGACTTTTAGCCAGAGCAATGCAGTAGCGTAAACTGAGCACCATCGTTCACCACATAACCGACTCAACCTCCAAAACACACTCCAGTAACGAAGCGATAGCTCAGCAATTCCAATCCTTCTACGAAAAGCTATACAACATACAACATAACGAACATGACCCGTTAACACCTTCACAATGCTCAGGCATAATCAAGGACTTTTTGCAAAAATACAGCCCCACAGCCCTAAAAGCCGGTGAAGCAGAAGCCTTAGACTCACCCCTGACACCAGAGGAATTTTGGACCGCGCTTAAGACCACAAAACCAGGCAAGAGCCCGGGTCCTGACGGTCTCACAACAGCCTATTATAAGACATTTCTTGATACCCTCTCCCCACGCTTCCTAAAGGCGTTTAATTCCCTAGACTCTGCTCCCTGCGATTCCCCGCGCCTCTTAGAGGCATACATTGCTGTTGTCCCGAAGGATGAAAAAGATCCAACCAATGTCTCGAGCTATCGCCCAATATCCCTCCTAAATGCGGATGTCAAACTATTCGCAAAAATTCTGGCGACACGATTATCCGCCCAAGTACCATCTTGGATCCACCCAGACCAGGTTGGGTTTGTCCCCGGTCGCGAAGCCAGGGACAACACCGTAAAAGCGTTAAACCTCCACTACTAGCTCACAACACATAAACAAAAAGGCATCTTCCTATCGGTAGATGCAGAAAAGGAGTTTGACAGAGTGTCCTGGGAATACATGGAAGCGGTCCTAAATGCCATAGGACTTGGACCCCGCCTGCGGGCGCTTATCCTATCGCTCTATGCGAATCCCAGTGCTAGAGTGAAAATGAACGGACACCTGTCAAACGCCTTTCACATACGTAACGGGACCAGGCAGGGATGTCCCCTGTCACCCATACTTTATATCCTCACGCTAGAACCCTTGCTGCGCTGCATAAGAGCCAACCCTGACATAACCGGAATTCGGGTCCGAGAACGGGAATATAAAATTGCGGCATTCGCGGATGACGTTCTACTCTTTCTTACTAACCCCCTTACCTCCCTTCCCAATCTCCTGCAGGTCTTTGAACATTTTAAGTTGATATCAAACCTAAAACTTAATTATTCCAAATCGTACGCATTAAATATCTCCCTCCCTTTACCACTATCGGAAACAATGTCAAAGTAACTTCCCATTCCGTTGGAAGAGTGACGCAATTCAATACCTAGGTATCCAACTACCAATTCACCTGTCCGAGCTATATCAAAGGAACTTTTTACCGGAACTGCAGTCCATCAAACAGGACATACTCAAATGGGGGAATTCCCAAATTTCCTGGTTCGGGAGCGCAGCAGTACTCAAAATGATGGTACTACCCCGCCTCCTATATAAGCTCCAAACTATCCCTATTCGCCTCCCACCCACGTTCTTTAACACCTACAAATCTATCTGTAGGAACTTTATCTGGCAGAATAAACCCACAAGAATTAGCTGGGAAAGGCTGACACTACCCAAACTCAAGGGAGGGATTGGGCTTCCCGACCTGCAGCGGTATTACTGGGCTGTACACCTGGCTCGTATCGTTGACTGGAGTGTACATGCCGGAAGCAAAAGCTGGGTATTACTGGAAGAGCGGATAGCAGACGCCAACCTGTGTACGGTCCCCTGGATGCTATCGAGATCCTTCTTACAAAAAATCCCAGGTCATCCAACAATTGGACCCACGCTTCACATCTTTGACAAAGCCTGCTCCAAATTCTCAATCTCAACACGTATCAGCCCCCTCACCCCCATTAGGAATAACCCGGACTTTGTCCCAGGTCTTCATTCAAGTTTCCTACGGGTGGAATGGCCACAACGGGATTTTCTTGCTAAACACGTCCATAAACAGGGACGACTGATGACACAATCAGAACTTGCACATTACTCAAGCACAGGCCAAATCCCGTTCTGGTCATACCTTCAAATTAGGCATTTCATTATGGGCCTTGCCCAAAAAAGTGATCTGGCGCGTGAACTAACTACTTTTGAGGCAATTTGTGCAAGCGGTTCCCCTCAATGCCACATGATTTCCCTCCTGTACGCTGAGACATTCGGTGATCCCTTAGTAGCTAACAAGACAGAGCGAGCCTTTTGGGATAAGGCACTGAGCTTAGAAATTAAAGAAGAAACCTGGGATAAAATCAATTTTCTCATCCACAAGGGATCCCAGAATGTCTCGGTGCAGGAGAATGGCTACAAACTGAAATCCCGCTGGTATAGGACTCCTGATGTAGTACATAAATTCTCCCCGTCAGTCCCCGAACATTGCTGGAGGTGCAAACAGGAAAAAGGCACCTTCCTCCATGTGTGGTGGGATTGCCCAGCTATCCAGCCATACTGGAGGAAGACCCACGAAATCATAACACGTTTGTCGTCCCTCCCAATAGAATTCACTCCAGGACAATACCTGCTCCACCTGACTAAGGCGCCAACCAAACGGTACCATAGATCCCTGGCCATGCACCTTATCAACGCAGCGCGGATGTGCATCCCGGTGCATTGGAGGTCAACTGACATACCTAGCACGACAGAATGGCTACGCCGAATCAACAAAGTGTCAGAAATGGAAGAACTGATACACATCTCACATGACAAATTGCCACAATATATTGCAACATGGGATTCCTGGTTGTCCTTTAAGGACTCTCAGGAATACCGAGACCTTCTCATGCCGACAACCTAGCTGTCGGAAGACGTGCGTGTTGCATGCCTTATCTGCCCAACCTGAGGGCTCCCCAAACTGGGGGAGGGTTGTTGGTGAGACAATCACCCCCTCCCCCCAATGCGCTCCAGACCTGACCAGAGATGTATCCCCCTCCCCCTATTTGTCCCCCCCTTTTTTTTTTTGTTTTTTTCTTTTGTTTATACCCCGAGAGCTGGAAATACTGTTACCCTTGGTGCTCTCCCCTCCTTCCACCCCTAGGAGATGGTAATCAGAAACCCCCTACTTAGAACATAACCAGACTGACTTGCCTGCATCTGGTATCATGCAGGTAGCAAAGCTGAGATATCCATTTCTCATTATCATAGGCCTAATACCGGTACCACCGGCGGCTCCCGACGAAACCCACGCTCTCTGGGCTCCGTCCTGCCGTCAAGCTTTAATAAACTTTTATAACCTGAAAGTATGAGTCCCCCGGCATATCTGAACTGGAGTAATTACCTGTCTTGATTTATATTATGCACTTATTCATGTACCTTAGTTCTGCATACCCCCTTTTTTCATATATTTGTTTATGGGAATTTTCAGAGTCTGTTTCTAGAAGTGTGAACATATTCTGTAACCACTTTTTTATGCTTGTATGTGCTTTCTCCTTTTCAATAAAACATTTATGGAAAAAAAAAAAAAAAATGAAAATGTATGCTTTTGTGGAAGTAACAGTTATACAATGAGAATCAATGGTTGACACTTGCATTCATATATAAATTAAAAGCAGATCATCTCCAAACAGCTTTAAAATTTTTTTCTATGTGCAATTCCCGTGCTTCTACCACAGCTACTGATTTAGTCGGTCACTGATTTATGTGACCTATAGTGAATTTGATTTTGTGACTATTTATTCCCTGCGTGCTATAGTGAATACCTTTTCTGATTAGATTTAGTTGTTGTCTATGGATTTTAGTCACTTGTGACCATTTGTTCACCCATTTTCCCGACTAGGTGGTATAGTAAATAAACCCCAGTGTGTTCACGAAAAAAATCATACAAACAAAAAAAAAAAATATTATTTTTTTTTTTTTTAACATACTGCCACCAATCAGTGTCCCTGATCATCGCCACACTCATTATATGATAACACTGTACTGCACTGGTTACAGTGGGGCTAATTCACTATATCGCGAATATGCGATCTTGCGACGCTTAAAAATAATGCCCATTTAAGCCAATTAGCATATCAAATAGGCGATCATGCAAATGCAGAATCGCATTATTGCCGCGAATATGCCTTCTTAATTGGCATATATGGGAATAGCTGATGTCAATTGGGCTTGAACCTGCAGAATCCATTGAAGGTTTGTATGAACATGATTTGCTTGAAAAAGTGTATGGGAACTACCGCAGCAAAATGGAAAGCATAATGCTGCGTACAGTGCAAGGTGTGCTGATGAAATCTGTAGGATCTGAACCTGGAGCTGTAAGCTTTATCGGAATAAACCACTACGCTATAGAGTTGACTGCAACCAGCCAGAAAAAATACATTTACTAATCTTGTATTCTCTTCACTCTCTACAAACTAACTGCTGGCACGTTAACTAGTGTGTGATTATTCCAATTGCGCATTGTAATATTAATGAATATGTACATACCATTGCATGCATTGCCAAAGTTCATAGTATGGAAGCAATCAAACTGATGATGGGCATTGGCTAATTGGTGCATATGCCTTCACATATTTTCAAAATATAATACTGTGTACAATGCAAGGTGTGCTGATGACATCTGTAGGATCCGAACCTGGAGCTGTAAGCTTTAAACGTATTGGAATAAACCACTACACTATTGAATTGACTGCAACCAGCCATAGAAAATACATTTACTAATCTTGTATTCTGCTAATTCTCTACAAACTAACTGCTGGCACATTAACTAGTGTGTGATTATTCCAATTCCACACCATTATATTATTGAACATGTACATACCATTGCATGCATTGAAAGAGTTCATAGTATGGAAGCATTCAAACTGATGTGCATTGGCGAACATGCGTTTGCATATCTATAGAATCCATTGAAGGTTTGTATGGACATGATTTGCTTGAAAAAGTGCATGGGAGCTACCACAGCAAAATGGAAACCATTGGCGAATATGAACACCGGTAGGATCTGAACCTGCAGCTGTAAGCTTTGAAGGTATTAGAAGGAACCACTACACCATGGAGTTGAACACAACCAGCCATAGAAAATACATTTACTAATCTTGGATTCTGTTAATTCTCTACAAACTAACTGCCGGCACGTTAACTAGTGTGTGATTATTCCAATTCCACACTATAATATTATTGAATATGTACATACCATTGCATGCATTTCAAGAATTCATAGTATGGAAGCAATCAAAATGATGTGCATTGGCTAATTGGCGAATATGCGTTCACATATTTTCAGCATCTAATGCAATACAATGCAAGCTTTCAGAATAGTGTGTGATCAATTGCACGGCCGTCAATCAAACATCTCTTAATTGTCTTAGGTTCTAATCATTTACATAAAAGATACCGACCAACACAAGTTGAGGTACCACATCACCAAGGAAGATTATGGAAGTTTCGAATGTCGACGTCCAAGTCTAGGATGGCCACAAGTATAAGCGGTTACCAAAGGTAAAACGACACCATCGAGGGTACGTGAAAAAGTTCGTTTAGTACAGGTATGTTTGGAAGTTACCTAA
>BLSH010066418.1:162752-184744 GCA_018402905.1 Glandirana rugosa | reverse complement strand
CATACACATAAAATAATAAACCAATAAAATAATAGCTGATGTCATTGGAGTTTGTAAATCCGCAGGATATAATATGTCAACTAAAGAAAAATAATATCAAGTAGATCAATTTTAGTGCAGGAGGAGCCACGCTGTCACACCAGACACCCCATATGGGATCAATCTGTATCCGGAGGGACAGACTGCGCTGCACCCCGCTCCCAACCCCATAGTCCTGACTAGAACTATAAATGGCTTGCCACTGACCCATCTAAAATAAAGAAAATGTTACTGTAAACCTACCATCAATGCATTGTATCTAATGCGGGATTGGCAGCCCCCCCCCTCTAGCTACAAAAACAGAGTGGTGAGCTGCCCCTAAAAAAACTAACTAGACATCAGCTAACTGAAGTGAAATGACTGGCAAAACCAAAAGCATCAGAGTAGGAAGCAAGGAAGGAGTAGCAAGAGAGAAATGTAGAAAAGAGTATAAGAGGCACCAGGTAAGTCAGGAAGCGGCTAAGAAGGGTTGTAGATCACGTGGGTATCCCAAGGTAGTTCTTCCAAGGATCCCAGACTAGTTCAAATTTAGTTGAGGTGTCCAAAATAACACTAACGAGCCTTTCTTGCACCATGATCCAAGAGATTTTTTGTTTAGCCTCAGCGAAAGACACTGAGGGATGTTTCCAGGCCCTGGCTAATGTGACCTTAGCACCCAGCAAGATAAAGTGGGTAAGTTGAAATAGAGATTTGGAAAGCTCCTCAGGTTTATAATTGAGAAGGGCTATTTCCGGGGTCTGCGGTATTGGAAGGGCCGAGACCTTACGGATCAAATGAAAAACCTTGTTCCAAAAGCCTCGAATATGTGGGCATTCCCACCAAGTGTGGAGGAAGGAGCCCAGATGTTTACATCCTCTAAAACAGAGGCTGGAGGTATCTGGGTACATGGCTGCCAACCTAGAAGGTACTAAGTACCATTGGATCAATACTTTCAGATTGGCCTCTGTTAGAGCTATATTCATAATCCCTTTAGAGGCTCTCAGGACCAAAGAGTACCACCTGTCCATTTCCCAATCCACCCCAGATCTCTTTCCCATCTCTTCGCATATGGAGGTTTATCAGTATTCTCCATCAGTGATGCATAAATTAAGGAGATGCCTCCTCTTTGGTCCACAGATTCTGAGCACCATTTTTCATATTGGGTAATACCCTTATGGTAATTTCTAGACCTCCACCAGGAAGTCAGAAAATGGCGGATTTGCTGGAAACTGAATTTTTCAGTTGGTGGCATATCTAATTTGTTGATACAGTGGTTTAAAGTCAAGGGGCCCTCAAGGTTCAGAAAGTGGCCAATACGATATAATCCCTTATCAGCTCTCCACTGGAAAGCCTTAATGTCAAGACCCGGAGGGAAAAAGGGGTTATTAAAGAGATGATTAAGAGGGCGTAAGTTTGAGATCAGATACGGAGGTTTAAGGACTGAGTCGGTGATGGCAAAGGAGTGGGACAACGTAGGGGCTAATATTGAGGGCCTCAGTTTATGAGGCGCCCCCACTAGATAATCAATAGTGTTGAGGGGCACCGCCTGTCTTTCTATATTAACCCAATCAGGTTTGTTCCCTCTTGAGAAGACTGTGGAGAACTGGTCTACTTGAGCTGCCTGGTAGTATTTGTAAAGATGTGGAAGTCCCAGACCCCCTTGATCACGTCTCCTGAAGAGAACCATAGCTGAACATCTATAACCTTTTCGGCCCCAAATGAATTTCAAAATTTGCGATTGTATTTTCTGGAGATTAGACTTCCTAAGTGGGACAGGGAGAGCTCTAAAGAAGTAAAGAATCTTGGGAAGAAGGGTCATTTTAACCGCATGTAATCTGCCTAGCCAAGAGAGGTCCTCTTGGTCCCATCTGACAAGATCCTCTGCTAGTTTCTTAAATAAGGGAGTGTAGTTGGCCTCATATAGTTGGTTGATGTTGGCTGCCAGATTGACCCCCAAGTATGGTATCTGTGTAGTGTTCCAGGTGAATTTATATAGAACTTTAAGTCGCCGTATCGTCGGCTCTGGAATAGATATATTTAAAGCTGAGGACTTGGACCAATTCACACAAAGCCCGGAGACTTCTCCAAAATTCTGGAGAAGATGAATGACATGTGATGTGGATGTGAGGGGGATGAGATGAAAAGAAGGAGATCGTCCGCAAATAATGCACACTTGTGAGAGCGGGTTCCGCAGTTCACCCCCTGAATATCCGGGTTTTCCCTTATGGCAATAGCCAGAAACTCTATTGCAATGGCGAATATCAATGGGGATAGGGGACAGTCCTGTCTGGTGCCCCTAAAAATGGAAAAGGGTTCAGAGTAAAAATTCTGCAATTTGATCTGGGCAGAGGGGTTAGAGTAAAGGGCTCTGATAGTCTGAAGAAATCTTGGACCAAAGCCCCATCTGTTTAGAATCGCGAACAGGTATGACCAATCAACCGTATCGAAGGCTTTTTGAAGATCGACAGATAGTATGAACCCTTCTTGCGGTTGGCCCCCATCCCAATTCTAATTAAGGAGTGAAATAATGTCTATCGCTCTACGGATCTGGTTCTGGACCTTGCCTTCCTGGGATAAAACCCACCTGGTCTTTGTGAATGTATTTACTTATAAATTTAGTTAATCTGTTTGCCAGAATTTTAGTCATAATTTTAAAATCATTATTGATTAAAGAAATAGGTCTAAAGTTGCTAACATCGGAATGGTCTTTACCCGGTTTAGGGATGACCGAAACGAAGGCTCTGTTAGCGTCGCTTTCCAATACAGATCCCGCCCGAAGGGAATTGAAAAATTTAGTGAGATAGGGGGCAATTACTGGTCCAAAAGTCTTATAGTAGCCCGTGGATAAAGCGTCAGGGCCTGGGGCCGAGCCCTTCTTGAGATTTCGTATCACCTCCAGAACTTCCTTGTCAGAGAAGGGTAATTCCAGAGAAGCTATATGATGATCCGAGAGTCTCGGGAGGGCAATGGAATTTAGAAAATCCTCAAGAGAGGAACAAGTAACTGTTTTCCCTGATTCATAAAGTTTGGCATAGAAAGTCTGAAAGACAATCATAATCTGATTAGGATTCTGAGTAAGTTCCCCCGATATATCCCTAACCTTTGGGAAGGAAAAGGAGACATTTGGGAGACAATCTGGCGGCCAACCTGGGAACTATTCGGTCTCTTTGTAAGTAAGAATGGGCTCTGGACCATTGGATCTGTTTCTCAGAGCTAGTGGTTAGGGCAAGGTTTAAGGCTACCTTCCCTGCTTCAAGCTGTGCCCAAGAGCGAGGAGTTGGGGCACAGTGTTGGGGCCGAAACCTCCCCATTATCATTAAAAAGGAAATACTCTTTGAGTTCCTTTTCCAACATTGTAATGTGAACTGGATTAGACAGGAGAGATTCATTCAATCGCCAATTAGGGTTCCTCTTTTGACAAGGATCAACTTTAAGTAATATAATAACTATCGAGTGGTCTGATAGTGGGGAATCCTTGATAAAGGATTTGGATATAAGAGGGGAAACAGAGGCAGGGACAAAAATATGATCTATTCTTGCCATGCTCTTATGTGGAGCTGAGAAGAAAGTGTAGTCCTTTACCCTCGAGTTCAGTTCTCACCAAATATCTATAAACCCTAAGGAGCCTAGCAGCCTGGCAAGTTTGAGGCTATGTTTAAGGGGCCTAATCTCGCAAGGGGGCCATTACCCAACTTATCAAGCATGAGATCTAGGGCCATATTTGAATCTCCTCCTAAAACTACCGTCCCCTCTAGATGGGGCAAGATGAGGTTAAATAAGTCATGAAGAAATTTTGCTTGACCATGATTGGGTGCATAATAAGATAAAAAGGTATACATCAAGCCCCCTAAAGTCCCCCTTAGGAAGAAAAACCTGCCCTCTGGGTCTTTGATTACCTGCAAGGGGTTAAAGTCTAAATGTTTTGCGAAGAAGATCCCCACCCCTCTGGTCCTGTCTGGAGCGTTGGCGAGAAAGAACTGGGGATATTTTGAGTGTATATACTTAGGGTTGTACTGATCCAAAAAATGGGTTTCCTGGAGCATTAGAACATCCAGGTGATGAGAGTGAGCTAGGTTGAAGTATTTTTTCCTTTTAACAGGGGAGTTGAGGCCTTGTACATTGTGAGTTGCTATACGCAGAATGGGTGGAGATTCAGCTGACATGATAAATGTTGAAGGAGGGATCTTTATGCATCACTGAACGAGAGCTTACCTGCCCCTGGGAACTTGGAAGCAGCAATTTGCCAAACGAGGGGGAACAAGGAGCGACCCACCGTGAACCACTGCCTGAATGACTTCCCTGTTGCCTGAGAGGGGAGGAAGAAAAAGTGAGAAAATTATTGAGAAGGTAGAACAAAAGAGTCAAAGTGAAAACAAAAAACATGGGAGGGGGGCTGCTGGGCATCGCTGCAAACCCCCTCGAATTTCTGCCAGCGAGGGATCTAGAGGTCACCCTCACCAACAGGAATAGGAATTGAAGTATCTGCCTAACCGGCAGAACTACAACCGACCAAGGGAGCACCGACGCCAGCATCCCGAAGTCAGAGGGAGGTGCATGTTGTTCCCCCCGGCCAAAACCTAAGGACCAGAAAGAAAATATAAAACATTAACTAATGGATCACCCAAAAATTCTAATCCTGAAGAGGGATCTGAACACAAAGAACAAAACACCAAGGATGCCTTCACCGGAATGGGGAGGGCCCCCCGGCGGACCCCTAGGGGCCCACCAGGGGATCCCCCCGGCTACTTAAAACATAGAACACTCAAGGGCGGCAGGAACTGCCACAGTGCACCAGCCCAGGAACAAAAGGTCATCAATGAAGTTTGGTGGGCCGAAGGGGACCCCCCACGGAGTGACCCAATTGACATGAGCCCCCCACCTTCTAAATATGCTGTAATGTGACGAGACCCTGCCACTGTGAAAATGGTTGTAAAAGTAGACAGGGCTTGCACATATGCGGAGTGAGAGACTCCGGAGTATAGATTATGAAAAATCTTTCTTCAGATTTTTGTATTACCATATTGCATTTCTTAGTTTAGAGATTTCAAAGTGCTCTAACCCAGTGTTCAGGTTTTGCTGACCAGCAGGATGTCTGTCCAGGTGTACACAGTACTTATAATGGTAGTTTTGGGCATAGCTCAGGGCTCCCATTAATGTCATGAAGGACATACCAGCAGACAAGATGGCTTCCTCTGCATATTCCTGTTCATGGCTTTTCATGTGCATATAGGAAATGTGCACATGCTCGTGCTCACATGCGTGTGTATTTGTGCACACATATGCGTGCCGATGTGAATAGGAATGCTGATAGATAAGCGCGAGCGTGCATTTGCGTGTGCACACACCGTGGCAGATGTTGGCATCAAAAGGACTATTTAAACTGGGCCAGTACTCAGGATCTGTGCTGTCTTGTCTGCAGAATTCCCATGCTGAAGTACATACCTGTTAGTCTGCATCTGTCTCCAGTTATTGACTCGACTTGCCTTGACGTCTTATGAACTCTACCTGCATCGACCTTGGCTTGTCCCTTACCTTGCTTCTTCCTGTGCCCATTACTACTACTCTGCTGATTTGTTACCAACCTGTCTGTTTTATGTCTATCCTACTTCCACAGCTGTACCTGATGTCTGCCTGTGTATGATCCAACTCATCTGACCCTGTCTATATTCCAGTCATTTTTGGGTTTCCAAGCTGCAAGCATCTGCCTGTTACCCACTGGTGCCTGTTTTCCATCTGCTTGCTACCTGCCTGTGGTTCACCTGCTTGGAGTCTCCAATGCCAGCCTGTTCCTGCTTACTGTTCATCAGCTGCTACTCAGCATCTCTGCTTGCTGTGATTCACTGACAACCATCTGCTGCTTGACCGGGAGATCCTGCCCAGCCCTGCGGCCAGCAAGACCATCTGCACTCTTGTGCTACCTGTCTACTCTATCAGGAGCCCTGAAATAGAGGTGTAAGAGAGGCCTTCCTCGTCATATCAGGCTCTTCCACCAGGTACATGACAATCACAAGACAGGTGTGTGCTCCGTCCAGGAAACAGGTATACTCTCATTAGGAGAGGTGTTCTATTTAGGTGACAGCACTCCATATTAAAGGAGAGATTCTTTAACCACAGGACTAAGAGAATTGGGATAACTAAGCGAATCTGGAGGACTGGGGGAGCTGAGGTGACTAAACAAGTCCAGGGAACAGAGGGAATCTGTAAGCAGTGAGAGAGCCTGGGGTGCCAAGAGAGTCCAGAGATGGGGCCTGTGCAGCAAGGGGGCTGTATCCACAGGCTAAGAGCCCAGGGAGCCAGAGGAGCTGGATGACATGGTTGGCTGGCAAGCCTTGAACCACAGCTTGGACTAGCTCACTGAAAATGTATATACCATTGAGCTGAATTGCCCAATATCACAGTAATAATGGTCTTACTTGTCTGCACATGTAGGGGGTCCAGCCGGAGAGGTCAGGCAGAAACGTAATATCAATTCAATCAACTTTTTTACCCAGGCTTACCCCATGATCTCTTCCTAAAAATAGATAAAATGTATGCAGCAAAGAGGCTGGTGACCCTGTGTATATGGTCTATGGGATTTTGATCAAGCAGAGTGTTCATCAGCTGTGACCATGACCATGAAGCCCTACCCTGTGGTCTCTTCAGGGAAGCAGCAGATGGGAACATTGTTTCTCCTACTTCTGTTCTCTCCGTCGCCCACCTTGAGTGTTGCCAACGGTTTGAGCTGTGATGAGTATGCAGCTTCTATGGCCATTATTGTGGCTTCCATATGGGCTGGTCTGGCTTATTTGACATTTTTTCATGGTATATTTATGTTGCTGTATAGCAAGAGAAAAATTTGAAAATTAAAATATAACTGCCCTTAGAATACACTCCCAGTATATTGGCATCTCCTTACTCAACTTTTCCTGTAACAAAATTCAGTCTGGGGGTAATAATCTTGTCATCATCGCAACTCACTAATAAGTGAGGTTGGATTTGTTGGAGAGAGGGGGTGATTATGCTAAACTTATGCACATTGGATCTCCCGTTTAAAATCTATGTCTGCATTGTGTTTGAATAACACAGAAGATGCAATTCTTTATTAATCCCTCTAATAAGATATAAGCCATTCTACTGTTTTAATATATGCATTGTAATATAACCCATGTGTCCCTTATTCTGTATGTATGACATTGTTTGTGTAAGTTAAGTTTGTTTGTTATGTCCCACCTGTAATGTATTTTCTGTTGTTACATTGAGCTCCAATACAATTTATTTTTGATGTTCCAATGTATTCTGACATCTATAGGTAGTTTAGTACCATTAACAATACGTTTATCTTTGTATTTAATAACTCTTTCTTTTTCCCCCTCCTGTTTTAGTGCTAGTTATCTCAGTCCTAACTAAACCCTCCCTGCTTCTTCCATGCTCTATCAGTCAGCCCTAGTCATAGCAGAGATAAGTTATAGAAAATTATTGTTTTCTTACACACAGTGATGCAGTAAAGGAAACCCAGGAACACAATGCATGTCCACCATTTTCACAGGACAGTAAATATGTTCTCTAAAATTATAATGTGTGACAAATACAGTGTTAATATTCTCACAGTACTTTCTTATGGGAGAGCAGTCAGAAAATGTCTTAGAATATAGTTGAACTTCTCTTTACCGAGTAGAAAATTTTCTGAGGAAATACATAAAAACAACTTGATTGATTGATCAAGGAATAATTTACTTACACAAAATGACAAAGACAATTGCAGTCATTTACACTTACAAATTATGCATGTAAGTAGTAAGAATTCATGTGGGATAATTAGGTATTTTTTATGCGGACTTCACAGAACTTATTCAAGTAAGAATAATTATTTTTCTAGTTCATTTATCTATGTAAACTATTCTATTTTAGAGTTGTCTGGAATTCTTGTGTGCTACACTAGGGAATTTATTATAATTTTTTTAATGAGTGGATTGCAGTGCATGAACACAAAGTAACCTGGTCTGCAACACTGTGCTGCATACATTTCGCAGATGTGTCAAATCTCCAGCTAGCTGTGTTAGAGTAAAAATTTGACAACTTTGTTACTCACTATACGGTGAATGACCTTGCTATTTCTACTTGTCAAGACTTTGCACAGAATGATATTTTCCCAGCAATTGTAATCTACAATAAATGTAAAAATGGTGATTGTGATTTTAGTTTATTAGGATTGTTTTATTTTTATGTAGCTATTTAAAAGATAAGTTCACTTTTTTTCTAAATTCCAGCTTCCCTATGTACCAATATTTCATTATTGTACCTCTATTACAGAAAAGAAAAAAAGCTTTCTCTGTCTTTTAGGACAGGCCTTACCTCAGCCTCCAGTGTGTTCGTAGAAAACTCCATTACTTCCTGCTCCATTCTGAAAGTTGGTATTTGGGACAAAACAATTAGAAGGGAGTACTCCACCAGCTGACCCCACTAACACACCCTGCACCTGTCCTCCCCCTCCAGGAGACTGCTCCCGCCCACCTCTCTAGCCACATGCAATCATTATCAGTCTATATTTTATTATCTGTTCTCACTAAATACACAGCCAGTGATTGATAGTTTTGTACCTTCATCATCCACAGATCATTCATTTGGCAGAGTGTGCAGGAGCTGAGCGATCACGTAAGAGCTTATGGGGAGCAGAGTTGTAGTATTAAAAACAGGAGAAGTGTGTCCCCGAAAGTCTGTAAAGCTCACCACACACTATACAATTTGATACAATCTTCTTTACATCTGCCATCTACTATGTAGCACAAGAGCCTGCCTGAATGGAAACAGAGTGATTGGATACATAGGTGTGTCCTCTTATTATATCGTTTTTCTAAATCTAAAGGCGATTGCACAATCAGATTGTATAGTGTATGATCACCTGTATACACTTAAAATGAACTAGTCGCGTTTTGGGTGTCATTAATTGTTAATGGCACCCCAAACTCAGAAGCAAACACACATTTTGCCATGTGAAAAGACAAGTGACAAATGCAGCAAAACACACAGTAAAAAATGTGCAAACGGCAGTATACCAAAATGTCCAATGAGCTTCTTTGTCAGGTGAAGGGTAGTCCATTGAAATCAATAGACTGCCCTATGCATGTTGCTGGGAAAATGAGTCAAAAGACGTGCACTTCCACTACGCCAGGTGTAAATGGGGCCTGAAAGAGAAATTTAACAATGAGGCTCCATTTACATCTGTGTGTTTCTGAATGTACGGCAAACTGCACAGAAAACACGCTTTGCTGCATGTTTTGGAAAAGCGCTGCAATGTACATCACACTTGCAGCACAACTAAATGTTAATGTCAACCCAAGTGTGGGTAGCAGGTGTGCATCTGCCATGCAACAAGTGCACTAAGTGCACCAGAAAATGTGCCACTCTTTGCTCTAAAAAAAAAGCTCTGGAGCTTTTTTGGGGTTTTTGTCACACATAGGGCAGCACATTCAAGTGAATGAGCTGCCATATGCATGAGGAGCGGAAACACTCAAATATTCCCCAAAAATGCAAGCAGGAGCCTGAGTTCCTGCTATGTGGAGATGTGAACGGTCCATGACAGCTGAGTGTCCCCATCCACTTTGTCCTCCTATGTATTTGTATAAAAATGGCCATGCACTATTCAATGCTATTGTACAATCTGCACAATTTCCTTTAGAGTTACCAAAACTGTGGAATAGGACAACCCACCTGAATAATGTATACAATTTTTATCAAATTAGGCAGGCCTTTGCACTACATAGCTCATGGTAGATCTAAAGGAGATCAATCAGATTGTACAGAAAGTGGTATAGTAATGAGGGAGGTGTGGTCCAGACAGGTCAACATGCCCTATTTGTGATGCACTAAAGCAGTTCATGATGGGATATGATCTACATGAAGTGATGGAATCAGAAACCATTTTTTAAAAATTCAAACAGAAACTTAAAAATTCAAAGCTTCTGTGGATGAGGTAAATGAGATATAGGTACTTTGGGATGGCTGGGGCAGAAACGACATTGGAAAAGGCTTCTATTTAATATACTGTAAAAAGTGAAATTCTACCAAAAAAAGTGAACTTAGCTTTTAAGGTAACCAAAATGTAATTTTTTTTTATATCTGTTGGATGAGCACCATGAATGTACAAAGAAGTGTAAAATTCACTCTAACCTACCTTCCCTACTGACCGAATGGCAATCTGCCTTGTTTACATAGCCAGACTGCCATTCTGCCTGTATAACGAATGATTGGCGGGTGCCAGTGTGCATAATCAATGGGAGTGAGGTACCAGTGGTATGTGCACCCCCTACCCAGAAGAGCTGGATCACGTATATATATGTATGTATGTATATATATGTATATATATATATATATATATATATATATATATATGATCCGGCACACAGCTACCACCCTGTAGCAGTAAAACTGCCTTGGTGTGGACAGAAAGTGATTAAACCTGTTCAATATTTTTTTTATGGTGAATGGTTTCTAGATGTACAGGTAATAATTTCTTGCATGAGCTTGACCTGTTATTCTTTCCCACCCCTTGGTGATGTCTATGTCTGGCTGGTTGCACCTTTGTTTTCATTTCAATGGGTTTTATCTTCTGGCACAGTTCTGCCCTTTGTTTGGCCATTCAGTAGTTTCTCATCCTACCTCTGCTGGGCTATAGTTATCTGTCCAGACTTTACAATGTATATTTTAAACTGATTATAAAGCTTTTTTTTAATTAAAAAAAAGAAACCTGTTATACTTACCTGCTTTGCAAAGAGCAGCCCCAGTCCTCCTCTTCTCGGGTCCCTGCTGGAGCTCCTGGCTACTCTGCCCCTGCCGAGTGCTATTGGGGCACTCATGCATGCTTACTCCTGAGTCCTGCTCTGCTTGTCCAACACACAAAGAGGGGCTCGCCCTGCCCCCACTCCCTCATCACTGGCTCTGATTGGCAGCAGTGTGAGCCAATGGCTGCTGCTGGTTTATCTGAGGCATTGAGGAGCAAGGGAGCCAAAAGAGCCTCGGCTCTCATGTACACCTCTTTTTCAAGATTGAGCTCAGATATGTATTTAGGGGGTCTGTGGGGGGAGCTGCACGCAGAAGGTTTTTTTTACCATACTGCATAGAATGCAGTAAGGCAAAAAAAAAACACTTCTGCCTTTACAACCACTTTAAATGTTACTAAACCCAGTAATATGAAAATAATTCATCTCCCCCTCCGTGGTGTCCACAGCTTATAAATAATCTTTCTTACATTAAAATACTGCCACTATATACTTTTTTGGCTGATCTGTATACCACGGTCACTCGATAAACTGCAGAGTCTGCCTGAGTGCTGACTGTTCAGGTAGGAAGAGATTTCCACTATAGCCTATATACACACCCACATGTGTGATCACGTGATCTGGCAAGCTCTGAGAACAAGGAAATGTTCTCTCCAGCAATAGAGACCAGCCTGAGCATGTGAAGCCTTACTACCCTGACTGTGTAGTATCTGGCCTTGCCAAGAGACCCTGCAGGAGGGGAGAATCTATTCATACAGGATCAAAGACCCTTTTTACACAATACAGAGGATTAACCCCTTAAGTTCCACAGTGAGTATAACAAGCATGCTATTCTGCATAGTTTTTCATCACACAAATAGCATAAAGGTGGCTGTTCTAGAAGAAATATGTTGCAGCCTTGTGTCATTTGAAATGTCTCAATACCTTACAGCAGTGGTTCTCAACCCTTGTCCTTGGGACCCATTAACAGGCCAAATTTGCAGGATAACTGAAATACATCACAGGTGATATCATTTGCTGCTCAGTGGTTGCAGTATTCTAGTCTGCATCTCCCCAAGGTAATACTTAAAATCTGGCCTGTTGGTGGGTCCTGAGGACCGGAGTTGAGAACCACTGCCTTACAATGTTAGAAGTGTATAGAAGGTCAATTCAGTGTGTTTCATTTGAACTCAATAATGTTCACTGATTTCCTCCTCTCAAGAATCAGGACAAAAAGTTAGGCAGGCAATGACAGTCCTGACATTTGCTTGAAAGGTCCTTCAGCCATACATATGTGATATGGTATACCTCTGTTTTTGCTTTACTTATGCAGCAAACGTCTACAGTCTGGAAACATTTGCCTATGGTCAGTTTACAGAGTCAGCAAGACAATATTATTGCTGCTCTAGTTATTTACTTATTTTAGCATACAGGATAAAAGTATACAGATATACCACACAGCAATACTAAAGGTACATAAAATCAATTGTTGAAATATAGCTTTGTATATAGGATAATAGCTTTGCGTTTGTAACTCTTTTGCGCATAACATAAAGTAAATGAACATCAGAATTCTGAATGTAGAAAATAATGTTTTTAATCACTCTGTGTTGAACTTTTGAACATTGGAAAGTATGCATTAATGTAGAAACATTATCACAGCAGTACATGCCACTTCAAGTACATCTAGCATTTTTCATAATCACAAGCATTTTATTTTTCCTTCTGCTCTTTCAAATCAATAAGGAAATGTGAACCATAAGTACCTAATTATATAATGGTGGAGATCAATTCTGTATTGTAGAAGTGTCCTCATATTGTAGAGATTTGATATTCCTAAAGTAAAGAAGGGCAAAACTTGTGTTAATGGCAGCCCCGTGAGCAGCAAATAGCACTACTCATTTTACCTCCACTTCCCACCCCCTGGGAGCGAATAAAAATACCCAGTACTTCCAGATGTGGGGAACACTTGACTTGCTCCCCTTTCTACCATATGGGATATGGCAATGCTGGTGCTAGGTGTTTAACAAATTGAAAAATCAGACAAATTATCAGGGAGTAACTGTAATGTGCAGTTTTCTAAACAGTTGCAAAGTTTGAAGCATTAATACAAAACAGGTTCAAGATGGCAAAAAACAAACATACATTTAGAATAATGAAAGATACACAGACATATGAAAGCTGCACAGATAAGGACTCTTCACAGCAATATCTCTGTGGCTCAATTGTGCTATCATGTGGCTGCATAGCATTGTCTCTAAAAGACTATAATATTAGAGAGTCAAGGTGAGAATCACCACTCCAGTAATTCAGTACAGAACACGGCTACCTTTGATTATCATCATAGGCAATGTCCCTTACAGTGAACTTCAGGGTAGCACTGGTAGCACAGGTGAACAGCTAGAGGGAACCAAGGCCCAAGTGTGAAGTGCCACTCCACTGTAACTGAAGTACTCTGCTTGTAATCTGGGAGGGCTTTTTTTTAGAAAGTGTGTGCTATTAGACTTTGACCTGGCTGCCCACATGTGGGTTATGACAGCGGAGAGTCCTTCTGCAATTGCAAGTGGATCGGTGGGTTCCGATGGTCATCCTGAGTACCCGAGGCTGGGGATTGGGGCCTAAACAGGAACCACTCCATGAGCTGAGGAGGCCGTGGCTTGGTATAGGGCTGGGAGATGTGTTTTTGATATCCTATCTTACCCATGAAATGCCTGGGCTCTAACGGAGGTGAATGGTGCAGCTAACGTAGCGATAGGTATAGTCAGAGCAGAGCAGGAGCCACGCTGTGTTTTTCCTCCCCGTCCTCAATAAACCTTCTGTATTTGTTTTGCTTATTAGAAAGTATGGCTGTTAGCAGATGCTTAATTTGTAAACAAAAAAAATGTTCTGGAAATGGAGCCTGATACTTGTCCCTGATTTCCCCCCACGTGTAAAGAGTGCAAGCATTGGTGAGACAGTAGAGATTACAAAATACATGGGTGGACTCTAGGCCTGACCAATAGTGGGTTACCCAAAAGAGGGAGAATGGGTAGATGTGGTGAGATTAAAACGCTGGAGTATTTAGTTCCAGGCTCAGAAAGTGTGACTCATTAAAGGCTTATACAGTAGATGCAGGTCTATATGTTGGAGGGAGCCAAGGAAATTAGCATAGAAAAACTGGAGAGCCATAAAGGGCTTCCAAATTGACCCCTAGGGGAGCATGTTGTGCAGTATAAAGAGAGATTAATGGAGTGACCGGTGCAGCTAGGAAGTATTTGGTAAAATTTGGGACACCCAAGCCTCCTTGTTTCTTAATTACGCACATAGTATGTTTTGAGATTCGTGGCTTTTCTGTCAGCCCAGATGAAATGCAAAACATGGTTCTGAAAGGATCTAATGGCATAGGACGGAATAGGGATACGGAGGGTGTGAAATAGGTATAGAAGCTTCGGTAAAATTGTAATGTTTACAGCGTTAATTATCCCTACACACGTAAGGTGGAGGCGAGAGCAAGTTGAAAGTTCATCTTTTAATGATTGAATATATGATGATTGGAATATGGTTGGCCTTGTAGAGTGTCCAGTACAAGTGAGTGAGGTGGAGTGAGGCAGAGCCTAGAGCACTGGGATTGTGGTATCACTTTCTAGTATCATTTTTTCATACATGATAATATTTTTTTGATATAATATAGCTTTCTAATAAAGTGTGAAGTCACGTTTTATAGCACTAGGGACTAAAGTGCTTACTTATAATGTCTCTATAGTGAAGGTTTAGTGGGGGCATTCAGCAGGGGGATCAGGGCTGCTCTGTGCATAACTATTGCACAGAACAGGTAAGTATAACATGTTTGTTGTTTGTTTGTTTGTTGCAAGGTAGTATCAAACAGCAATTTTCCTTCGCTTCCTCAACCTCTTCTAAACACATCAATTCACATCACTTGTTTGTATCGGTAGTGTGTCATCCAGGTATCCAAGGGCCCCTGGGTGATACGCTACTCCATTGCAGGTTAACCAAGCCAAAATGGAGAGACACACATGAAGACAGTGCCTCCCTAAATAGTTTACCAATGTCTGTGCTGGAGAAACCACTGCTGCACCACTGTGGTGAAGTGACCAAGCACCTTGCTGCATTGGCATGTTAATGACATCATTGCGCAGCTCCGCCAATGGAGTCACCTACCAAGCGCAATGGTGTCAGCAACAAGAATATGCACATAGCGTTGGGAGTGGCGGCAAAGGATGAGGAGGGTGATGCCTCCCTGCTGCCAAGAAAATCTTGCGCTCCTCCCCCTAATTATCACCTCCTTAAATCCATCCACTATTACAGGCATGAAACTTGCCCAGGACCCAATGCACCCCCAGCGAATTGAGGCGGGTCCTATTGATGCTGAGTGGCCCACAGTTATATTCCCCCATGCAGCCACAGGTGGGTTCTCTAGATGCAAAACAGTGAAAGCACACATAATCAAAACAGATATCATGATATGAATTAGAGTATAATACAATGTATGCAATATATACTGTATGAATGTAATTCATTATTTACCATCAAATTTGAATTGAGCACATTTTTTAGTTTCATTTACAAAATAAAATAATTGAAATCCAAAGTTCTAGTTCATAAACCCTTTTTTAAGTCCTCCCACTGTCACCACAGTGGCCACCCACACCCAACATTTCTTTTTCTGGGAGTGCCCAGAGGTGCCCAAGGTCTTTCACAATGAGGCTTAGGAATCTATTTTCTGTTTTGTAGCTGTTCACTTTACTGCTTCACGAATGTGAAAAAATAAGAACTATAGTTGCATGGAAACAAATATGTTTACCGTTTGTGTTTTTTTGTATTATTTGACTATTTTTTTATTTTGTGCTAGCAATTTGGTTATAATTCTTTTTTGGGGGGATCTAGAGTTGTTATGACAGAAAGTAAAACATTATACGTAAAACATTACTAAGAAGCTATAAATATCGATATTGGACTGACAATACTGCCCCTTAAATTCATGGACATGCAGATGAACTAAAATGCATTTTTAATATATTAACAATATATTTACTAAATAATGAAGAATACAAAAAAAAAGTAAATGTGTCTGTTTCAATTGTCCACTGAATACTGATATCTATCAGAATCTGTTGTAGCTGGATCACCAGAAGAAAAGTCTCCCGTGTAATATCACGCAACAATGATGGAGTTTCTAAATTTGGTTGAATATTTTTTTTAGACATTTTCAGAGATTTTTTTCCAACGTGACACAGATTTTAGATAGTATCTAAATTAGAGATTTTCAGCAGTAGCTAATATGGCTGCATAAAGCCACTGGGCACAATTGTTTTGGTGGTAGGCACAAATACCCCCGTCTTTCTGTGGTTCTACAGAGCCATGACTCTGAAATGACAATTAAAGAAATGTATTTAAGCCCAATTATACTTTCCCTCCATGAATTGATGGTGCAGGGAAATACAACGTTTAAAAAGTTCTGTGTTTATGTGGCTTTTAATTGATCCTGAGAACCAGCATAGAGCACTGACTTTACTGTTTAGAGGGCTCTACCTCTGACTGAAGCTGGTGGGAAGGGGCATGGAGAGAGACTGTTGCTTACAGATAGATAGCAGTGGTCTTCTATTGAGCAATACTGCCTTAGTGAGTGGAATTTATTTTGGCCTTGGGGATCAGTTAAAAGCCACATAAATATATGACAATTAAGTTGTGTTTCCTTGAACCTTCAATGTATCTGATCATTTTTGTTTGACAGTGCAAATGGGTTTTAAGTTAAACACTGGGGAGAAAGGTAGCAGTGGAAGGTTAACAATAAAAGAAAACATTTAGATTTCTCCAAACCCCCAATTTCCTTCTGCTGTTAGGCCCTGCAGTGGTTAAGGACCCTAAAATGAGTTCTTATGGGAGATGATGTACTTACGATGATCGCCCGGGGGGGGGGGGGGTCTCTTGCTTGATTCTACTGTAAAACTACCTTATATGCAAGCCTGGGACTTGAATTTAGCTTCTGAGAAAGATCTGGACCATTGGCACTCCTCCTTCCACTCTGCGTGCAAAGGTGTATTGAATATCTCATTGGTAGAGGCGAGTGTTAAGGCCCTCACCCTATGTTATATGGTCCCCGCACGTCTTGCAAAGCTATTCCTGAACTCCTCACCTTTCTGTTTTTTGGGGCTGTCACTCTTTTTGCACCATGTTTCATACAGTATTTGGTATCCAGGGTTTCTGGAACAAGGTTTTTGTTCTGATACAAAAGTTTAGGAAATGCCAATCCCACAATTAACCTGTATTGACTTATTGAATGAACAGGTTGACAATATACTGTACCTCGGTCAAAACAAAAGTTGATTCATTTTATGTTTCTAGCTGCCAAACTTACCATAGCTCAATCATAAAAGAACCCCTCAGTTTGTATTACTATGTCCAGGTGCAAGGTTTCCAGGATTGTGCTCAATGAGCAACTTGCAAGCAAGTTTAACGATTCCACACTGCGCTACAGGAAGGTATGGGAGTCACGAGCTAGCTACGTCAATATAGAACTTCAGGGTTTCTTCTTTTTCCTACTCAGGAATCCCTCTTTGTTGATGACTTGAATGATCTTTTTCTGGGTTTCCTCCTCCCTGTTATGTCTCTCTTTTTCTTCTGTCATTTTTTTCCGGGCCCTACTTCCTTGTTTTCCAGCTAGGTCCCCTCTCTATCTCCTCTTCATCTTTTACTTTCTTACTCTTCCATTCTTTTGTTTTTTGGGCTAGACCCCATTTTACTCTCCATATGTGAACCCTGCCAGCAGGCTCTGATGGCCTTTCTGGTCACTCAGAAAGTTTTGGTGTTTACTTGTTTATTTGTTTTTTGAATGGTTATGTGCCCGTTAGCTCATCCATTATGGTTTTGCTCATGTTGACACCTCTATAATACTGTAATTTGTTCAGGGCTCCGGCTTATGTGTTCTTTTTTTTTAAAAACTTTGTATCCTCACTTTCTTTAATAAAAAGACTGAAAGTAAAAAAAAAATAAAAGGAAACAAATGTAATGGTACTGTGTAGTTGTGAGTAGTGATAATAGTTATTTGCAGTCAGGCTTATACTAGACCCAAATGATCTAAAGGTGCCACATCCTAAACAATAGTTACAAAAAGACAGATTACATGGGGAAAAGGTTTGCTCTACCTTGCATTAAAAGAGTAAACAGCAGGGCGCTGAGGTTAATAGCAAATAAAAACAACTTTATTAAAAACCAGCTCACTTACTGTACATTTCAATATTCACTAATCTGTCATACCGTGAAGGGCACAAGAGGATGTTTTCCTGATAGTGGCAGGGGGATCTTTTTCCTTCAGAATTTAGGGAACTGCTCCATTTTTACAATCCTTTGGACAGTTTGCTTTTTTTCCGCACTCATAGTGGTATCCTGGAAGTTACCATGCCCATCCAGGTCCAATATGGCCATAAGCCACTCAATGCATGTTTCCGGAAGTTACGTTATTCGCTCTGGAGAGTGACATCTCTAGTGGGCAGTGATGCGCCATCCGGACTGGAGAGAGAGGGAGATTTGTTATGGGGGACAGTTGCTCTCCCGGCTGCATTATCACAAACTTGGGATAATGGTGCATCTTTATTTGGCCCCACTAGCTTTCAGTAGTATTGGTTGGTTTAGGTCAGCTGACTTTCACTGTCCCTTTAAAAGCATTAATGCTGCAGTTGTTTAATTTGCACTACCTACTGACTGGATTGCGTGACAGCTGCCTTGCTCTCCCTTGTGTTTTTTTGGACCACAATTATCGGTAAGTTGCCTTACGGCCACTGCATTATGGGTGCCTTTGTCTCTATACTATTACTCTAACAGGAGGACCTAATATGATTTTTTCAGGCCAATTTTGGATCTTTTTGGATCTGCAGCTTCATGCTCTCTGATTGGATTAGCTCTACTTTACCATAACAGCTCATTATTTTAGATTTTGCCGGCTCCTTGGTAAATTTTCCTAGTTATTCCCCTTTTTTAACAACTTAGTTTTAGTATACTTTATTATTCAGATGTTACCAGTGGACTTGTGAGTTTTTTTTTCTACTGGCATTCATTAGCATGTTCCCTCCTTCATAATACTAACTAGAGCTGTTGGCATCCAGTCTATTGCTGCCTGTTTGTTACAGTGACTTATTTCTTTTTTTTTAACATAATTTTTTTTTTTATCTATGAAAAAAAAAGGTTTTACAGAAACTGAATAGACATAAAGAAAACATAACTGACAGTCCGAGTGCAATTCACATGGAATGGTTAACATTATGATCCTATATTGATAATAATATAAATATAAACAGTGTGCTACATGTAGGTTTATGGGTCCTACTGGACACAGTGACTTATTTTTAAACTTAGCGGGCTATCACATGGATTGATGGTAAATTGGCATCAGCTGTGCTGTTTTTTGCTAACTTCTTTGTTATTTTCTGGCAGGGCTGGTACTATTTGGCAGTTGCATGGGTGTCCCTTGTGCTGCACCAGTTTCACTCCCTGAGGTTGTCATTGGTGAATACACTCACCCTACCATATTTTTCATTATGTAAAACTGCTACAGTGAGTTATTTAGGTATATCATTGTAATATGTATGATCACTGTTTTCTCAAAATCCTTTTCCCCTTGTAAACCGTTTTTTGTAGTGAAAAAAGTTCGTCTACAGTTGAACTCTACGTAGATTTGAAAGACACATATTAATGTAGTTCAACATTAATTTTTACATAATTAAGGGTTTAATATTAAATTCAAGCAGTGTAAGTACTTGAATTTGATTTCAATCCGATTCTTGCAGTCCCTGTACAGAAGAGGTCATAATGGGAGAGGTAAAAACAGCAAAATGAGACAATTCATTGCACTGCAGAGCAAGAACAAGCCAAAAAGAGGAGAGGGCAGAGTGGCAGAGAGATGAGCTCCTCAGTCTGCTGCTTCTTCTTTTTCTGCCCAGTCTCATTCTGGGGAAGGGACAAGACCTAAAAGTGTTACTTAACTGCATACAAAAATCAGGTCTCCTGCCGTGTGGCTGTGCTGTGTAAATCTCAAGAATAGATGGACAGAAATACAAATCCTTTGGCATGTAAAACAACTTGCTTATATTTTTCATCTCTGTATTTAGCAGTTTGCCTGGAGTTTAGCTTCACAGGTATATGATATAAAAAGACATGGTTTAGATGATAAAGAAGACCTCAGATGACAGGTAATAGGTTAGCACCCGTATTAGTGTTTTGGATATCTTCACTATATGCCAGTATAGTTGGCATTATTAAAAAAAAAATATGAGGACAGCTTGCTGTGAAGTCACATAAAATGTTTTCTTAGATGACAAATATAAATATTACATTAATAAATTGCGAATTTGTCTAAAATGTGGTAAAGTCGGGTAGTACAGACTTCTGTTATACCTCACAGCAAGAGACACATAAAGTACATGTCAATGTGAAGATACAGACAATGATTTGAAAATAATAGGTATTACCTTTTTTTTTATTTCTCTTTTCTCCAGCATGAATCATGCATCATAAATGTGCTTATATATTTTATTTAGGCAGGCCATACACAGTGAATTTCTGACTACAACCATGGGTTGCAGGAAATAAATTAGTTTGATTCCCCCATCAACACAGACAATGCTGAAAGGGGAATCCTCCTGCCAAGTCATTGTAGGGGGAAGCTATCCCCGCCGGGAGAAGACAGCAATTATTGTTAGCGGCTATACCAGCCATTAGCGATAATCGTAAGTAAAATCTGGTAGGCTAGTTATACCCAAGTTGATCAATCAATCAGCTTGGGTACATTCAGCCTGCTCATACATGGTTTGAATCTTGGCTGATTATCCTCCCTATGTACTGTTTGCCACAGGGGCAGACAATCATATAAACCACATTCTTGGTATTGCAAGTCACAGAGCTATGTTATAATCTCTGAGGGTTTGATTGGATTAAAATGAAGCAATTTCCCTGCCCTTTCTATTTTACTTCATTGTTTTCTTATCTTTTTTTACTTGCCTTCTGGTATTTAACCACTAGATGGAGCGGCCTCATGTTGAGCACTTAAATGTGTGGTTTACAAGGTTTGCTATGTCCAGCATATTTGCATATGTTCTTCTTGTTCTATTTGCATAACCAATAACAGCAGACTGTGACTTGAATCACTTTTAAATCTAATGATTTGTGACACCGCACATATGGTCTGCCCCCAAAAGGATGTCACGGATGACAAAACGCGTCAGTTTGACCTGTATTGACGACATCATGCACGTTGAGTTGAGACTCACGGCTTTTCTATTCTACAAGCCAGCAGACTGCTGGGACCTATTATGCTTTTGCTGAAATACAAGTTATTTTAAGGTACTTCTTATACATTTTTTTTTTTTGAAATAATATTTATTGAATGTTTTTTTCACATTACATAACATGTAAAGACAACAAATACAATAAGTAACTGCTGCAATAACTCAATGGGGTAACAGGGTTAACTGTCAAGGTACTTATGCGGTGAGTAGCGACTGTTATCACCCATCAAGGGGGGGGGAGGGGGGGTTAGGGTATAAGTGGATGGGGAGGGGGTGAGGGTTGGGAGGGGAAGTCCAATAACAGATCGACCATCGGCTTGCAGACTCCTCAAGTTACGACAGGCGTTCAGGTTCAAAGAGGTAACTTGAGTCCATAGACTGTTCATAGCCAGTTAAGGTTATAGGCACTGCGCTGTTAGTTTGTTAGAAGGATAATGACAGGTGCGATTGAGTTAGTGGCATCGGTTTTACTTGGGGGGAAGGCTTCTAGATATCGGTCCCACTTGTCGTGGAATTGACGGATTTTGTTTCACCTCAAAGGAGAGGGATCCTTGGGTTGAAGATCTAGATCCAAGCTCTCTTTGCCCATCAGGGTCGTTAGTTCTTGGTGAACTGAGCTTATGGAGGGGGGAGAGGGTTGGATAGAGGGGGGAGGTATTCGAGTCAAGTGGTTCTTGATTGCTGGGACTACCCGTTTCTCTCGAACCTAGATCTAGAAGTTGGGTTCCTAGGGAGAGGAAACTCCACTTTGTTTTAGGCAGTTAAGGTGCTGTTCACCCTGGCTATAGATCTTCGGAAGGGGGGTTCATTTTGGCTACGGTGATTGAGTTAGCGTGGACAGTAATAGGAAGATTGTTTGATTGTCGCGTCACGGATATTGGAATTGACCGATACTTGTCAGATACCTGAGTTCAATGGAGAAACTTGGACTTGCGGACAGCATTGAACTCCTCAGACGTTCGGC
>BLSH010066418.1:127363-137767 GCA_018402905.1 Glandirana rugosa | reverse complement strand
CCCCCACCTACACCTCATCCTCGGATCTCCAACTGATCCGGCACTGGCACCGTCACTTCCACCTTCACCGCCACCATCTCCTTATCCTCCTCCATCGGTTGTACCGAAAAAAAACATAACTCCGGATAAGTTTTTTTCTTCATATACTTACCGACACACTCAGGCCAGATTTACAGATAAGACGTGTTCCATGTCTGTTCAGAACACCCTAGGTACGGACTAAGTAAAATTATTTCCAATCGAACAGGTGCAACCTACACCTGTTCGCCGAGGCGAACAGACACTATTGCGGGGGACGGCACGATTTGTGTGCAAGGCTGTTATGTGACCGACGTCCCGTCCGGTCGTGGAGGTTCCGTATTTCCCGTGCATGGATCCCACAAGACTTGTCTGTACCTTGTGCAGAATAGACATTTAGACCGGACTCACACAGCCATTCATATACTTCTTTTTTTGAATAGGCCTCAATACAAAAAAAAGCCATGTTGGCTACCTCCTCCTATTCCTCTACCACCGCCACTTCCACCTTCACTGCCACGGTCACGGCCTAGTCAACCTCTAGGCTCCTACTCCACATCCACCCCCTTCCCATTTTTTTATTTGATTTTAATTTATTTTCCCTATCCCCATTTTTTTGTAGGGCACTTGCCCTAGTTTGAAGATGATTTTAGAACAGTTATATGGCTTCTACCGTTAATACGTTTCAGACACAGTTTGAAGATGATCCACATTCACCTCCATTTTTGCATTTTTTATGTTTTTATTTTTTTAAAAATATTTAAAGTTATTTCCCTGTCTCCATTTTTTGTAGGGCACTTGCCCTACCCTTACCCCCATTTTACTTCCTTTTGCAGCCCTCTAGGGCTTTCCAGGACTTTGTTACAGCCATTTTTGTGCCTAAAAGTTCGGGTCCCCATTAATTTCAATGGGGTTCGTTGTCCGTGCGATCGTTCGGGTTCCGTCCGGACCCGGACCCGGACTTTGTCCCGAAGTTCGAACGGACCAGCAGAACCCGAACTTCCAGAGGTTCGCTCAACTCTAAAAGTGATGCATCGTCATGCTGAATAATAGAGTACAATGATGAGACATCAGCTGTTACCAAGAATGTCATTTTCTGACTGTCAACACATACTCTTTCTAGAGAAGTGTGGAGATCTTTCGTATCCCTAAGATATGCTTTAGTTATGAGGACACTGGGTTGTAAGAATTTATCTAAATACTCCCCCAACCAATCCGTCACTGACCCAATACCATTGACAATGGGTCTAGGCGGGGGAGCTGTAGCATTCTTGTGGATCTTAGGAAGGGTGTAAATGATAGGTATACGGCAGGCACTGGGGACTAAATCTTTTTGTTCCTTTTTATTAAGAGCCCCCATTCTGCTACCTAATCCTATTAAAGCCCTTAATTGATCTCCATAGGGGCCTGTAGGGTCATACTGTAATTCTTTTTTTGTCATTCAGTAGATCCATCATCTGGTCATGGTAAAACTTTTTATCGAGTACCACTACTCTTCCCCCCTTATCAGCTGGTCTTATGATGACATCCCTTCTTTTCTCCAAAGATTCGATCCCTCTTACAATATAGCTGGGATTAACATTTTTATTAGCTACTACCTTTTCAAGGTCTCTCAATACCAGGTTTTTAAAAAATTCTATATGATGATTATTATTTGAAGGGGGATTAAACACGGATTTGTTACGCAACCCACTATCAATGTTAGCCGGGACTGTCGAAATTCTATTGAGGTCCTCTAAAGGGTGTCTCAGGAAATTTTTTTTATATTTAACCGCTTGTCGACTGCTGATCGGCAATTGACGGTGACAGTGTGCCGCTCCTGCGCAAATCGCCATCATATGATGGTGGCTGCGAGATCGCGCCCAGTGAGCGCGCGCGCACCGCCGGCCATCCGCGATGCCCCCCCTAGAGTGAAAGAACGGAGGTCCGTGTAAGTAAACACGGACCTCCGTTCTGTGAGAGGGGGAAAGGCTGTGATCACAGCCTTCCTCTACAAGGAAGCTGTGATCGCTTCCCTTCCCCAGCTAGGGCAGTCCCCCCACAGTTAGAACACGCCCAGGGAACACAGTTAACCCTTAGAGCGCCCCCTGCAGGTTAACCCCTTCACTGCCAATGGCATTTACACAGTAATCAGTGCATTTTTATAGCACTGATCTCTGTATAAATGCCAATGGTCCAAAAAAGTGTCAAAATGTTCCGACATGTCCGCTGAAATATCGCAGTACCGCTAAAAATCGCAGATCGCCGCCATTACTAGTAAAAAATAAAAAAAAAATAAAAACTCCAGAAATGAATTCTCATCATCCGTAAACGCGACCACTTTTGCGCAAACCAATCAATAAACGCCGATTGCGATTTTTTTTTATCACAAATATGAGGAAGAATATAAATCGGCCAAAACCTATGAAAAAAAACGTTTTTTTATATTTTTTTTTTGGATTTGTATTTTAGCAAAAAGTAAGAAATGTGAGTTTTTTTGCAAAATTGTTGCTCTTCTTTTGTTTATAGCGGCGATCAGAAATGACGCAGCGGTGATCAAATATCACCAAAAGAAAGCTCTATTTGTGGGAAAAAAAGGACGCAAATTTCGTTTGGGTACAATGCCGCACGACCGCGCAATTTTCAGTTAAAGCGATGCAGCGCCAAATCGCAAAAAGGGCTCTGGTCCTAAAGGGGGAAATCCTTCCGGGGCTGAAGTGGTTAATTTCCTTATGAATTTATGTGTATCTATAAAGTCATCAAATTTATTCAGTGTCTTCCTAGGGGCACATTTCAAGCCTAAATTCAGAATGTTCAATTCTTTGTGATTTAATTGTACACTACTTAAATTGTAGATGCCACTATTTACGTGCCCCTCCTTCTTTTTCTGGGATTGTAAGCGTTTTCCTGCTCTACAACCCCTTTGCTTTGTGTTGGGGGATCTCTTTTGTGAGGTCCTTGTTCGTAAGGTCTGCCCCTCCCCTGACCTCGTGGCCTCCACCAACCCCCCCCCCCGACCCTAAAAAAGGAGAGCCATCCCTTCTTTGTTCATTGTACTCATAGTGTACCAAGGGTTGGAACCTATTCTGTACTGGTAAGGGAGACCTATTATCATAGTTCCTGTAATTCTGCGGTTTCAAGCTTTACACTGTTATCTTTTAATCTGCATACGATGTAAAGGTGACACGGATGCTGGAAGCTCTGTTTCCAGCATTGTAGTCACCAGTGCCGGTCTCTTCTAGACTGAATGGTAATTCATCCAGTCTATTATGTGGAATACGGCTGCTGCATTGTGGGGTGGTGTGTTAGTGGTCTAAGATTTGCATATCACCACCTGATTTTTATTCTCAACTTTTGGTTTAATTTTAGGTTTATTACCTGTAGCTTCTCATCTTTGGTCTCTTAAAGTGAGCTTTTAGTGTACTTTATGTATTTTGTATGCAACTAGCATTTTATAGGATATGATGCATTTTAAATATGTTGTTTTATATGTGAATTTAATGTAGGTTTCATTAGTTGTAATGCCCTATGAAGCTTTACACTGTTATTTCTTAATCTGCACATGATGTAAGGGTGACACAGACATTGTAAGCTTTGTTTCCAGCACTGTAGTCACCACTGCCGGACTCTTCTAGACTGAATGGTAATTCATCCAGTCTATTATGTGGAATACGGCCGCTGCATTGTGGAGTGAGGGTGTGTGAATGGTCTAAGATTTACATACCACCACCCATAAGAGGATGTGTTGCCTAACCGTACAGCCAACCCCATGAGGAAATCTGTATGATGAAACATGTCGGGGCGTGACTGTAGAGTAACCAGCTGAGTCAGTAGCACATGAGGAAGCGGATGGAATGCATGCACTGCAGGCAGCGTCGGGTGAGATCGATTACAGCTTGTCATAAGCCACTCTTTAATTGCTTTGTGTAAGTGTGATGGCTTAAGGATTTTTAGCAAAATAAAAGTTTTTCATGGTTCTGACATTATTGCACTAGTGGAGATTTGTTCATTTTTCCACATGTACCACCTGCTCAAGTATTTGTTCAATTGCCAAGCGTAAACTCAGTGACTTTTAAACGCTGTTCCAGCCAGACATGGGAATGTTTGGCCATTGGCTTTGGTGAGTGCAATCCCTATGGGAGCCGGACTTTGTGACACATTGCGGGAGTTGTTTGTTTCCTTTCCAAACACTTCACATCTGATCCAGCTACACTCCCCTGATTCGTCTCTTGGGATCTTGTGTGATTTGGACAATGGACTGTGCTCTTATGTTTTAAAACTTAAAAGAAATTACCTAAAATAAGTGCATCTCTTTTTTAGTGCTGCCTTGTATGGTATTTTGAATTATGTTACGTTAGTATATATAGGCAGCAGCTTGTGATAATCTATCTTTGCATTTTTCCTGGCTCAGGGGTAGTAGGTAATGGGTAGGGCCACCTTGCACACAGTATATACCAATATTACCTACTCTTTGCATCTTGTTAGAAATGAAAGGCAAACATGTGTAAAGATATAAAAAAAAATATATAAATACTTTTTTTCTCCTTTTTTATAAGTGATCATATTCCCTCTGTTCTTAGCTGCATACAAGCTGGGGGCGGAGAAACAGCAGCACACTAAGCTTCCAAGTGAAAGGCTGTGCAGAGGGGTGTGTCAGGACAAGTCTGATCATTGGAGGAGAGCAGGCTGCATTCCCAGCACAGCTAGGAAACTGTGTTCTCCTGATTAGTGTACAAAAGCAAAGAGATTGACAGGAACACTAGGGATTTCACACAAAGGCAGCAATACAAAGAGAACAGGATATGTTTTCATATAAGTACATGGTATAGCAGGCACATATCATAATATCATTTTTTGGGGTGACAAACACTTTAACCTCCACAATGGAAAGACACAGTAAGAGCTGTGAAAATGTGGAACAGACTTCCTCAGGAACTAGTTCTTTCCACCTCAGTACATTGTTTTAAAAAAGAACTGGATACATTTCAAAATGCACAAAAAATATAACTGTCGACTAACATATATATTTATTGTAGCACCTTCTGAGATAGGTTGCTAGGATTATTGGTAAATGTAGTTCTTTTTCGCTCCTGTATAATCATTGGAGCAGCTATTGATTCCTTTGGACTATTCTAGATTTCACAGGCTGCAGGTTTGATCCAGAACATAGGGGGCTGGGAAAGTCAATCAGCTTTGGAGCTAACAAAGCAGTCCCATCCCAAGGATCTGGTCTGGAGGACTCACTGAAGAGGGCCAAGTGGAAGTCGGATGGTGTGCAGCTATCCTGTGGTATTGTGAGTAGGGATGGGTGAATAGTTCTGCCCGAGCATAAGTTCGGGCCGAACTTCCGTTGTTCGCCTGATCCCTGAATTTAGAACATTATGGGTAGATTTGAGCGAACCCTGACTGTAAAGTTCGGGTCCGTACCGAACTTTGGGGTGTCCAGGACCCGGACCCGAACCCGGACTTTTCAAAAAAAAGTCCGGGTTCGGGTCCGGGGTTCTGGTATTTTATTACACGTGTTGAGTAGCTGCCAAGGGCAGCCAATCAACAAGTGTTTCACTGGTTTTCCCTGAGAAACAATCACAGCCATGCCTACTAATGACATGGCTGTGATTGGCCAGTGCACCATGTGACCCAGCCTCTATATGGGGCTGGAGTCACCGCGCTGCATGTCATATGCTCTCAGGATAGTTTAGGGAGAGGATGCTGCTGGCTCTGTGAGGGACAGATTGCAGAACATCTCATGCTGCATTACTGAACAATCTGATTGTGGACTAGGGAGAGATACTAGTACTGTTGCTTTGAGGGACAGATTGCACACCTCATCCTGCTGCACAGAACGATCTGACTGGACTAGGTAGAGTCTGTTGCTTTAAGGGAAAGATTATTCTCCTAAAATCATCTCCAACTTGTACAGGGAAAGGTTCCAGCTGTTGCTTTAAGGGAAAGATTATTGTTCTAAAATCATCTGCAAGCTCCATTCACTAAGTGTATTCTAGCCGCATAAAGCCATATTAGTGTTATAAAATCATTTCCAAGCTCCATTTACTAAGTTTATTCTAGCCGCATAGAGCCATATTAGTGTTATAAAATCAATGATTTTATAACACTAATATGGCTCTATGGGGCTACAATCCACTTAGTGATAGTGAATGGAGCTTGGACATGATTTTATAACACTAATAAGGCTCTATGCGGCTACAATACACTTAGTGAATGGAGCTTGCAGATGATTTTATAACACTAATATGGCTCTATGCGGCTACAATACACTTAGTGAATGGAGCTTGGACATGATTTTAGCACCCTAATTGTCTCCTGTGTTTTTTCTTTTTTCACACTTTTTGATGAAATAGTAGGGGTACGATGTGCCTATACTAATTCACATGGGGGGGCCGGGATCTGGGGGCCCACTTATTAAAGGGGGCTTCCAGATTCCGATAAGCCCCCCACCCGCAGACCCGCACAACCACAGCCAAGGGTTGCGGGGAAGAGGCTTTTGTCCCCATCAACATGAGGACAAGGTGCTTTGGAGTGGGGGGCGCAGAGCCCTCCCTGCCCAAAGCACCCATATTCCCCATGTTGTGGGCATGTAGCAGTTATGGAGGGGGGCGTGTGCTCCCCCCCATCCTAGCCGGCCAGGTTGCATGCTCGGATAAGAATCTGGTTTGGACTTTAGGGGGGACCCCGCCTCAATTTTGTTTATCATTTTAGCATGGAGTTCCCCTTAAAACCCATACTAGACCCGAAGGGCCTGGTATAGACTGGGGGGAACCCTACGCAAATTTTTTCAGTGATTTTTTTTTGTATTTTGCCAGGAGACGACAATACATTACAGCCACGATTTTACATAACAATTTTTCCTTTACAAATGTCATTTTGCGGTGACACTGTTCTAAACATCACAGAGGTGGGCCCTTTTACAGGCAGACTAAGGGGACCCCCCAGGCACATTATTTAAAAGAATATTTCATTTTTATAGTTTCACTTTAAGCATTATTAAAATTACTGCTCCTGAAAAAACGATTGATTTAAAAACTTTTTTTTGCATTGATACATGTCCCCTAGGGCAGTGCCTGGGTCCCTATACACTTTTTATGGCAATAACTTGCATATAAGCCTTTAAAATTAGCACTTTTGATTTTTCATGTTCGGGTCCCATAGACTTTAACGGTGTTCGAATGTTCGGGCAAATTTTTTGTTTGTTCGCATGTTCTGGTGTGAACCGAACTGGGGGGTGTTCGGCCCATCCTTAATTGTTAGTATTAACCCCTCCCTGACTGAAAAGTGTCAGATGGAAGCTAGAACCTAAGTAGCTGTCCTGAAGCATAGATATGTCTGAAATGAAACTAGGGAGTTCAGCTGTCATGGAGAGACATTGTGAGAATAGATCCAAGTGACTGTGTAATGTTTTGAAGGATGAATGCCAGCAGTAGCTCTTTCTGAGACATCTCTTACAGTGTCTCAGTTCTGGCCATGCCTATTAACCATTGGCATAGAGACTGTTCAGAGGAGCATAGCCTAGTCTAGAGTATCCCATACCACCTTCACCCCTCCCCTATCCAAAGTTTTCCAAGCAATAAACTACAAAAAAGACAACCCTAGACTGTTTATTGGAGCTTGAGTAAATGGACTGTTGCTTGTGTGACTGGTGGCATCTGCATTGTCCAGGAAAGAACCAGTTAAAACTTGTGGCTCTTTTGGCAGTAGCGCTACATTAATAACATCAGAGATTGTTGATCCAGGCAAAATCTAAATGCTTTCAGGGGATCAGGAAGGGTTTTTTCCCCTGCTACAGCAAATTGGTCTATGCTTTATAGGTTTTTTTGCTTTTCTCTGGATCAACTGGGTGTATATGGTTCTGTATATGAAGGTTTTCTATTTATTTACTTTTTCTATTGGTTGAACTAGAAGCACTTGTGTTTTTTTTCAACCCAACTAAATATGTAACTATGTAACTGTTTTATTTTGTAAGGTTGACATTCTTTCCTGCAATGTGTCAGAACTGTTTTTCATTTCACGCAGCCTTTTCCTTGCCTCTGTTTCTAAACTGCTTGTCAGCAATGGCTTTCAATTAACTTCAGATTATCCCAAAATGCCCACCACAATTCACCTCCATGGGATAGATAGTAAAAAAAGAGACACATATGCCAATCTACAAAGTCCGTGACACAAGAGGGAGGAATGTTTTGCAGGGCAGTCTGGGAAAAAGTAGATATAAGGGAGAGCCATCTGGGAATGGAGAAACAAAGAGGAACAAGATAAATATCCTGCTGAAATCGTTTTTATCCTGGTAAGTTTCCTAAGTATGTACAAATATTCCTTGCACCCAGCTCGAGTTCTAATACAATATCAGTCTTCAACAAACAACAGTTGAAAATGAGGATATTTACAATGTATTTCAACAACAATAGGCTTTAATCATAACATAATCAAACATCACCTCAACAAACAAAAAATACCCTCCTCGAGAGAGAGAGAGGGAGGGGTGGTGTTAAAGTGTTACTAAACCCAGGACCCTGCATTCACCATATCCGGTCTCCCACAGTACACAGAACATGGAATTGCAATAGTTTTAGTAAATATAAACTGCTAAATACCTTTTCTCATCAGCAATATATAGCAGTCTTGTGACTTCTATCAAAGTCTGGTTAAAGATTGTAGGAGGAGTTTTCATTCTACTCTGTGAGGCTACAGGACCATTGGCCCTCTATCTGGACAGTGCTGATAGGCCCTGTGCTGATCACATGCACTCTCCCCCCCCAAAAAAAACTCTCTAGCAATACACACCAAACTGAGCATGTGCAGTGTGCCCCGAGGCTCTGTTCTATAAGAGGCTTGGCTTGGGGACAGTGGAAGAAGGGGAGGATCAAACAGCCTTTTTTCACAATGCATAGGATTAACCCCTTAGGTTCCACAGTAAGTATAATAAGCATGCTTTACTGCATATACAGACTGATTTTACTGTTGTGGGTTTAGTAACACTAATTGACAAACATATTACTGTTGCTGAAAAAACTTCACATACAGGGAGAAAAAAAACCATTAAAAGCAAAGCATAATTTGCATTACAAATACTCAGTGTCAAAGACAAAAATGATTATGTCAAAATTAGAGTTGAGCGAATCTCTGGAAGTTCGGGTTCCTACTGGTTCGGCCGAACTTCGAACGTTCGCACGGACCCCGAACCCCATTGAAATCAATGGGGACCCGAACTTTTAGGCACAAAAATGGCTGTAACAATGTCCTGGCAAGTGCTAGAGGGCTGCAAAAGGAAGTAAAATGGGGGTAAGAGTAGGGCAAGTGTCCTACAAAAAAATGGGGATAGGGAAAATTAATTAAAATCAAATAAAAAAAATGGGAAGGGGGGTGGATGTGGAGTAGGAGACTAGAGGTTGACTAGGCCGTGACCATGGCAGTGTAGGTGGAAGGGGCGGTGGTCGAGGAGGAGAAGGAGGTAACCAACATGGTATTTTTTTTTTTGTTTGTTTATAATTGGGGTAGCCCCCAAAATATTGAGGCCTATTCAAAAAAACAAGTATATGAATGGTTGTGTGAGTCCGGTCTAAATGTTTATTCTGCACAAGATACAGACAAGTCTTGTGGGATCCATGCCTGATTCATTTTAATAAAGGTTAGCTTGTCCACATCGGATGTGGACAAATGGCTCCGTTTGTCTGTGATAACGCCCCCTGCCGTGCTAAACACACGTTCCGACAATACACTGGCTGCAGGGCAGGCCAGCACCTCCAAGGCATAAACGGTAAGCTCAGGCCATGTGGCCAATTTGGAGACCCAGAAGTTGAATGGGGCAGACTCATCAGTCAGTACGTGTAGGCGTGTGCACACATACTCTTGCACCATGTTGCTGAAATGCTGCCTCCTGCTAAGACGTTGTCTATCGGCTGGTGGTGCTGTTGACAAAGCTTTGCCACATTTTGGCCATGCTAACCCTGCCTTCTGAGGTGCTGGCGGTGGCACAGCTGTGTTGGTGGCCTCTTCCTCCTCCTCCTCTGCCTTCGCCTTGTGCTTCCGCTGAGCCCCCGGTGTCATTTGGGAATGCCCTCAGCAGCGCCTCTACCAGTGTGCGCTTGTAGTCGCGCATCTTCCTCTTAAGCTCCAGTGAGGGAATTGAGGACGGCACGTTGTCCTTGTAACGGGGATCCAGCAGGGTGGCCACCCAGTAATCAGAAGTTACAATGTGGGCAACTCGGCTGTCGTTGCGCAGGCACTGCAGCATGTAGTTGGCCATGTGTGCCAGGCTGCCCAGTGACCATCTCCGCGACGACTCCCGTAAGGGTTTACTGTGGCCCCCGAGTCGCCTTCGTGTTCCGCTTCCGTCTCCTCCTCCTCCTTCTCCGGTGGTTGTGTCGACACGGTGGCGGTCGTGGAGTCTTCCGTCCC
>BLSH010066418.1:89510-115391 GCA_018402905.1 Glandirana rugosa | reverse complement strand
CAATAATGGAGAAAGATCTAAGTGTTCTTGTACATACTAAACCCAATAAAAGCAAAGTCAATCTGCAGCTTCTAAATAAAGATTAGCTGTGTGATTTTGGCAAAATGACCGATTTTGCTGTATAATTTCGCTAAAGCAAAGATTTTCAATTTTGCTCATTGAGCTGCTTAGACAAAATTTGCTTGAAACTAAAGAAATCTACTTTTTTAATTTCTTTTGAAGGTGTGGCATTTTCTTGGGTGTGTATAAGGTAGTTGGGTTTGATCTAGGATTTTTGTATCTGTTTTTCTTTTTTTGTATATTTGATTGTTATTGGTGTTCTGTTGCTTCAAATGTTTTGTTACTTATCAAAAAAATGACTTCTCAAAACTAGAGAGAATGTAGAGAAGGGCAAATAAATTAAAAGAGACATGGAATTTTTCAGGTAAAAAGGATCTAAATTTATGGTATAAATTTAAGGTATGGATCTAAATTTACGCACCTCTACGAAGAGATTATTTAAGTCTTGCAGTGGGGAAACTAAGAGTTTGATTTACTAAAGGCAAATAGGATGTTTGATTTGCAACAGAAATTGCAGATAAGCCAGGTATTGAAACACTGTGGGTTACCTACTATGCTTCCAATAGGACGTAAAGCTTAAAGGATAAGTTCACCCTAACCTCCCTGGCATTATGATTATGTCAAATTTTTGTGTCTCAAAGCGGTACATTTTTTCGCATTGAAATCTGGCGTTATATATTGTAGGCTAATTCTTATGAATAACTCACTTAAATCTGTCCAAACAAGAGTCTAGTAGACATCCCGGGTATGATAAAGTTTGAAACAACAAAATCATAAATTATAATATAATAAATAACTATAAATAATTATCAAAAATATTAATATAATAATAATATAATAATAATAAAATGTATTCAATAATATAATCAAATCAAAACTCTGAAATTTGCTCAGTTGCAGAATTGATGCTGTCGTCACTTCCAGTGTCTGATGATGAATTTCTCCACAAATCAGTATCACTCAATTCTGCAAGTGATTCTTATTTACTATTGCTATTTCTAGCTGGTCCAAAACCGCTTTTGATGTACAGGGACGCTTTTTGGATGCCATGGACATAATCAAGTTTCCAGGCAGAAAGAATGGCATATATGATATAAAAGTTCATGAAGGGCACTGGGCAAACCACTAGAGATAAAAGGATGTGAAATGATTTGATACAGTAATGTAATCTTACAGATTACAGTGTACTGTATGTATTATGTGCTTTGCACTTTTTGAATTTGCTGCTTGGCTCCGCCCCCATGCCCCACGATGCTCCCAGGGAATGGAGCCCGAAACCCAGAGGCATTGGGCAAATATTCCCCCGGAGGACACAGCGGGGGGACATGCCGGATTCTGGGGACAAGGTAAGTAACCTTTCCAGGATCCTGCGGTGTGATCTCGAGTGTGGCTCGGGGTTATCGCTTTTGGTGATAAAAACTCACCCCGAGCCACACTCGGGAATACCGCCAGGGAGGTTAATAAAATATGCACATTTTTTTGCAGGTGAAAAAAAGTGCATTTATTTTTTTTTTTCGTTGCAGGAACCTGTAAAGCATTGCACCAGCAATCAGCAGATCACTGATGCCATGCAGGTCTCCTGCAGGCCTCTCAGTGTATCTGTTTGCTTGTACCTCATAGAAACAAGCTGATGCACTCTGACAGGAAGAATCATTGCACTACCACAGTGCCGTGGTAGTTATTTATGAACTACAAGCCAACAGCCGCTAAGGTTGTTGGGACTTGTAGTTTTACAAGATCCCCCACTAGCTGTCAAAGCGGGGGAGCAGGGTGAAGAGGGGGCCAGTCCTTTCATAACATGTTACATGTTACACCCTGAATATGGGAGTAACATGTTATGAAAGGTGATTTTATCCTTTAACCTCCCTGGCGGTAATCCCGAGTGTGGCTCGGGGTTGAATTTCAGTACCATTAACAGTAACCCCGAGCCACACTCGGGATTGCATTGCTGGATCCAGGCAGCGCTACTCACCTTCTCCCCTGGATCCAGCGATGTCCCCCGCCGTGTCTGCGGGCTGTGTCCGCCGCCAGATGACTCCTGTGTGCCGGGCTCCGTTCCCTGCGAGCGCCGCGACGCACGTGGACGGAGACCGGCGGGAAATTCAAAAAGTGAAACACACACAGCACATACAGTACACTGTAATCTTATAGATTACATTACTGTATGAAAACATTTCACATCCCCTTTGTGCCTAGTGGTTTGCCCAGAGCCCTGCATGCACTTTTATATTATTTATGTCATTCTTTCTGCCTGGAAATATGAGAATGTCCATAGCAACCAAAAAGTGTCCCTTTATGTCAAAAGTGGTTTTTGATCGGCTAGAAAACACCGATAGTAAATTAGAATCATTTGCAGAATTGAGTGATACTGATTGTTGGGGAAATTTATCATCAGAAACCGAAAGTGACGACAGCGACAATTCTGCAACTGAGCAAATTTCAGTGTTTTTGGTTTGATTACATTATTGAATATTTTTTTTTACTATTACGTTATTATTTTTGTTAATTATTTTTAGTTATTTATTATATTATAATTTATGATTTCATTTTTCAAACTTTATCATACCCAGGATGTCTACTAGACTCTTGTTTGGACAGATTTAAGTGAGTTATTCCTAAGAATTACAGGCCTACAATATAAAACGCCAAATTTTCATGCAAAATAATCGTACCGCTTTCAGCACCAAAAATCTGAAATAATCATACCACCAGGGAGGTTAACAAAACCCTCTCTTTGAAAGACTGGGGTGAGATTTAGCTTGCTCTGTCTAAATGCTCTTGCGTAAGCACTGGAAAATTCCAATGAAAGTATGTTTCCTTAGGACTTTACTCTGGTGAGAATCACCAAATGCATTCTGTTTTAGGCTAGGTTCCCACTAGTGCTAATTGGATGCGGGTTTCCACGCATTCAATTCACATGACAGAAGATTGTGACCGTTTCTCTATGGAGGCGGTTCACACATCTCCGTGGCGGCAGCAGAGTGGCTTGCACAGAAGTTCTGTGCGTCTTTGGCTCCGTTTCAGGGCTGAATTAAGGCAAAAATTCAGCCCCGATTAATCCACTGAAAAGGAGATCAGGGACGCACCGGACCCCTGCTGCAAGCCGCATATGGCATCAGTGTGTACCCTTACTTCAGAAGTGCATATTTGGTGGACCTACCTTAGGGTTTGCCACCTGTGAATAAGAGTCTATATAATGATTAACCACTTCAGCCCCGGAAGGATTTGTCCCCTTCCTGACCAGAACACTTTTTGCGATGTGGCACTGTGTCGCTTTAACTGACAATTGCACAGTCGCACAAGGTTGTACCCAAACAAAACTGACTTCCTTTTTTCCCACAAAGAGCTTTCTTTTGGTGGTATTTGATCACCTCTGCGGTTCTTATTTTTTGCGCTATAAACAAAGAGCGACAATTTTGAAATTCATCATTTTAGGCCGATATATATTTTTCTACATATTTTTGGTAAAAAATCGCAATAAGCGTATATTGATTGGTTTGCGCAAAAGTTATTGCGTCTACAAACTATGGGAATAGATATATGGCATTTTTACTTCTATTTTTTTTTCTATACTAGTAGCGCCGGCGATCTGCCATTTTTATCGGGACTGCGACATTGCTGCGGACAGATTGGACACTTTTGACACTTTTTTGGGACCAATGACATTTATGTCGATCAGAGCTTTAAATAGCCACTGATTACTGTATAACGTCATTGGCAGGGAAGGTGTTAAACTGTAGGGTGCGATCAAGGGGTTAAGTGTATTCCCTCACTGTGTTCTAACTGTGTGGGGGCTGGGCTGGCCGGGGCATGACAGATCTAACTGTTCCCGATTACAGGGAACAGTAGATCTGTGTCATGTCCCCTGACAGAATGGGGATCCACCGTGTTTACATCGGCGGATCCCCATTCTGCCTCTGTAGAAGGCGATCGCAGGTCGCTGACAGATATCGGGCATGCGCTCAACCACAAATCATGCATGCATAGCCGATGTACAATGATGCGCAGCTGAGCCAACCTGCCTCAGTACAACTGCGGCAGTGGGTGGGCAACTGGTTAACATAATTCTGCTGATCAATTTTTATAAAGACCTTTGGAAGATTTTCCTTCACAAACCTATTGAAAACATCCCTCATCACAGTTGTACACTTACTGTATAACACATATATTTATAGCAACCAAACAAACTATTGCCCAGGCATGCGAATCCTCATCCCCTAATTTCCCAGAAGTGAAAAGTCATATACAGGGCACTTCCATTAAAGTGGTTGTACAGTCCGGCCCCCATCCCCCCATAAAAAACCCTGCAAAGCAAAGGCATAATGAGCTAGTATGCAGCGCATATTAGCTCATTATGAAACACTTACCTTGGAACGAAGCTGTTGCAGCGGTCTCGGCACACCGTTGTGATGGGCGACATCATTCTTCCGGGTCTGCGGCTCCGTCCAATCACAACGCGGGCTCCAGCGCTGGGTTTGGCAGAGCCGCACTGACGACACTCCCGCGCATGCGCACGGAGCCGTCATTTACGGCACGGATACAGAAGAAACGGCACCCTGGGCTACCCTGGGTGCCGATTGTTAAGTGCGCATGTGCCAATGACGTCGGCACATGCAGATACAGGGGATATCTGCTAAACTATACAGGTTTACCATACCGTGTAGGTCCCGGGAATATCTCCTAAACTTGCACTGTTTAGGAGATATTCCCTGTATTTGCATGTGCCGACATGTGCAGTGAAGAAACGGCCTGGCTGGGCCATTTCTTCACGAAGTGTGCCATAAATGATGGCTACCGTGCGCATGCGCGGGAGTGACGTCAGCGCAGCTCCTGCCAATCACAGCGCTGGAGTCCACGCTGTGATTGGTCGGCGCCCGGGATCCCGGAAGACGACAGACTTGGCATGTCGCCGTTCACAGCGGTGCTTGGGGACCGCTGCTACAGCATCGATCTAAGGTAAACATTTCATAATGAGCTAGTATGCGATGCATACTAGCTAATTATTATTTTTTTTTTTTTTGGGGTGGGGGGGGGGTGACAAAGACTTTACAACCACTTTAAGTACTAGCAGAGCAGTCATTAAGTCATATTTTCCTATTACTAGCAAAAATGTTCCCTGCAACAGGTGTAGTTAAAATTTCAACATGTTCCAATCATAAGTGTACCTTACATTGACTTAAAACATATACCATGTCATTTAGATAGTTATTTCCCATACTCTCCCCTTCAATGGAAAAATAAAGGGAGGAGGGCGGGAGCAACAAAGAGAAAAACATAAAAAGGGAAGAAAAAGAAAAGTTCCAGGGGGTGGGGGAGAAAAAACGGAGAAAGGAAATGGGAAAAACTTACGACAAATATATAAGTAAAACTGTCACTAGGGTTAAAAAATAATAATAATCAATGTTAAATAATTCATACTCTGACTCACCATTCACAGGATTCTAAGATTATTTCATAGTATAACATAGTATTGTTAAATTCAAACCGTTTTGCCCATGTCTTAAGATATTTCCTGGTTGGACCTTTATTTCTGCAAGTTAATTCAACCACACCCTTAGTTAAACTGAAACATGTTTTCTATTAACAGGTTTGATTTGCTATTCTCAACAGCCTCTGGGAATCTTCCTTCCTCTTTTTTCTCTTCCTTATGCTTTTTCCCTTCTCCCCCTCCCACTCTTATTTCTCTTTCTGATCTGTGACTTATAATGTCCTGTGTATGTCTTTTTAGAGCATTCATCTTGGGGATATATGATCGCCCCTGAAGAAGGGTTATTGTCCCGAAACATGTTGGGCTCATGCCCAAGAAGCCTACTGCTCTGTATCACCACATAGGTTTTTATCTTGTTAAGCATACTTATGCCACATGATGTCCTTTTAAAATGTATATGTGTATATGACCTTATGATTTACAGCTTTATGTGTAAGTTTGTAATTAATAAAACATACCGTGATTTTACTTCATGTCTTGATATATGTACTGCCGTTTAAAAGTCCCATTACTGTACTGGGGGAGTACTTTTGTCTATTTCTCTTTCTGATCTGCAACCCTCTTTCCCATTTCCCCCTTTTCATTCACAAGCTCGCAGTCTCTGTGTTTCAACATTATGCCTGTAGAGCCGCTCTTTCTATTTTCTGATTTCTATTTCTTCTTAGCTACTACCTAGTGGCTAACCCTTTGTGCCTCATTCTTAATAGGTTATCCTCATCCTTTTATAAGCATTGCCCTTTCATCTTTGTGCTTTCTGATGTAGTGATTGTCCATTGTAAATCTTTAGCCATTATACGTGATCTTTTGATGTCCACCAGCGTTCTGATCTAATGTTATATGATTCACCTGGCTCATACGGTATCTCTATGTTTTAAATAAAATCTTTTGATAAAAGAAACACTGTAGAATGCTCCTCCATGTTACTAGAGTTTTACTATGCCACAAACCATGATTATGGCTGATGGACATGCAGTTTATTTTGAACATCCTGTGCTGACATTTCTGTGCCAGGTCCATTATAGAATGATTACCTGATATAACACCTAAAAAACCGCAGAGCCATTCATTTTCAAAATGTCCTCTTCCTCGTCAAATGGCCTTAAAAGAAGAAAGACAGTGGACTTCATCTATGAATACCCAGGAGCAAGATCCTGCCAAGCATGGGTCTGTTTTCAGAAGAAATCTGATAATTCATTTTTAAAAGGATGCGATTTTATATGGCAGGGGACGATAAATGGCAGAGAAAAGAGCTCTTCCTGAATGTATTTTTATGAAAACACAGAACTCTAGCTACAAAGGAGAAAAACTCCCCTAGCACATTTTAAAAGCTTTCAAGTTTGCTAATAAGAATATAAAAGTAAAACATTAATAAAATGCATAACAAATTGGATTAAATATATTTTTTCACTTTTAAAACATGAAAGCACATGAATAAGCATAAAACAATATGTTGTCAAAATAGGCATTGCATATCAGTTAAACTCTGCCCCTATAGCATGAAGCCAGTCCTCTTTATAGCACCACTCTAATTAGATTAGTTTGAATGGACAAAAATGAAAACATCATAAGGTTCTAACCCTTTCCCAGTCTATTCAATGCTTTAATAAAATCTGTAGATGGGTTTTATATAAGGAGCGTACCTGCTGTGCAGGGCAGTGTTTACTCCTGGCACCTGATGGCAGGAATGGAAGATCCCAGCTTGAAACTGAAAGTTGTGTAGAGGGAGATTGCTATGCATCTGAAGCCTGTCTTTGCATATGCAAAGACAGTATACATGTCTGCACATACTGTAGGTTAGAGAAAGATGGTAAACAGGTAGTAGATACCATGCATAAACCGGCTAGTGGGAACAGTGAAATTTAGAACTAGCAAATTCGTAGCTTGGCCTACTACATGAAGCTTGGAGATTTGCTTACCACTAATGGTGGTATTACAGTGAAGGAAAAAAAGTATTTGATCACATGCTGATTTTGTACGTTTTCTTACTGACAAAGAAATGATCAGTCTATAATTTTAATGGTAGGTTTATTTTAACAGTGAGAGACAGAATAACAAAAATATCCAAAAAAACACATTTCAAAAAATTACAAATTGATTTGCATTTTAATGAGTGAAATAAGTATTTGATCCCCTATCAATCAGCAAGATTTCTGGGTCCCGGATGTCTTCTATACAGGTAATGAGCTGAGATTAGGAGCACTCTCTTAAAGCGAGGGATCCTAATCTCAGCTTGTTACCTGTATATAAGACACATGTCCACAGAAGCAATCAATCAGTCAGATTCCTATCTCTCCACCATGGCCAAGACCAAAGAGCTGTCAAAAGAATGTCAGGGAAAAGATTGTAGACCTACATGAGGCTGGAATGGGCTACAAGACCATCTCCAAGCAGCTTGGTGAGAGGGTGACAATTTGTGCAATTATGAAAACGGAAACACACAATAACTGTCAATCTCCCTTGGTCTGGGGTTTCATGCAAGATCTCACCTCGTGGAATTTCGATGAGAAATGAGAACGGTGAGGGATCCACCCAGAACTACACAGGAGAATCTTGTCAATGATCTCAAAGCAGCAGGGACCATAGTCACCAAGAAAACAATTGGTAACACGCCATGCTGTAAAGGACTGAAATCCTGAAGCGCCCTCAAAGGAGGTGGAGGAGGAATGCTGACTATGACCCCAAGAATACCATCCCCACCGTCAAATATGGAGGTGGAAACATTATGCTTTGAGGGTTTTTTTTCTGCTAAGGGGACAGGACAACTGCACCGCATCAAAGGGATTATGGATAGGGCCATGTACCATCAAATCTTGGGTGAGAACCTCCTTCCCAGGGCATTGAAAATGGGTCGTGGATGGGTATGCCAGCATAACAATGACCCAAAATACACAGCCAAGGCTACAAAGGAGTGGCTCAAGAAGAAGCACATTGAGGTCCCGGTGTGGCCTAGCTAGTCTCCAGATCTTAATTCAATAGAAAATTTGTGGAGGGAGCTGAAGGTTCAAGTTACCAAATGTCAGCCTCGCAACCTTAATGACTGGGGAGGATCTGCAAAGAGGAGTGGCACAAAATCCCTTCTGAGATGTGTGCAAACCTGGTGGCCAACAGAAACGTCTGACCTCTGCGATTGCCAGCAAGGGTTTTGCCACCAAGTACTAAGTCATGTTTCGCAAAGGGGTTTCTGGATTTTTTGGTTGTTATTCTGTTTCTTACTGCTAAAATAAACCTACCATTAAAATTATAGACTGATCTTGTCTTTGTCAGTGGGCAAATGTACAAAATCAGCAGGGTATCAAATACTTTTTCCCTTTCCCCTCACTGTACACTAAATACTTAAAGTGTTTGTTAACCCAAAAACAAGAATGTAATATATGGCAGCATGACAATTCTTAAATATGGTGGCTGCATTCTTTTTCTTTTTTATGCTTTTTTTTCCTTTATTTTCACCTGGCGATCCAGGGTAGTAACACACTTCCTGTCTTAGGGTGTCTCCAATCTGGTTGGAGGAGCAATGGAGATACCTTTCGACAGCAGCATTTTCAGTCCGGGGAGAGGGTAATATTAGCTGGACTACTGTAGCAGATTTAGAGTATTACAGCAGAAACAATTGTAATTAAATTCTGTTCAACCTAGATAACTGACACCTAAGGCCAAAGAGGAACATGCCATTGATAATACATATGTTACAGGTGATAGTTATAGCTAGGTTTATTTCTTGATGTATTTTAACAAATTACATTTTGCTTAGATAGTAATAAAATAAAGTGGCTTGGCATTTAATGCTTTTAATTGTAAATACTTTTTGTATGTATGCCTTTTTGTATGTATGCCTACATTTTGTCCTTATCTAAAAGCAGGAAGAGTGTTATAAGAACTGACTTTAAGTCCTAGTACAATGCAATCTGAAGCCTCACATCGCCTTAAAGCAGAGTTCCTCCCAAAAGTGGAACTTCTGCTTTAAGCACTCCTCGCCCCCTTACATGTCACATTTGGCATGTATTTTTTTTCGGGGGGAGGGAGTGGGTACCTGGTTTAGTTGGGTACTTCCTGTCCCACTTCCTCCTTCTGTCTTCTGGTCACTTACGCGACTCCTCCTCTGCACCTAGGTGACCCTTCCCTCCTGGCAATCTTCTGGGACACGTCACAGCTCCCAGAAGATTGCCTGACCACTAGGAGAGCGCAGCACACAGTGCCCACAGTTGCTAGGATGGCGCCGTGGAGAGGAGGGGGAGAAGAGTGAGGCTTCGGGTGGCCGCATCGCTGGACCTTGGGACAGGTAAGTTTCTGTTTATTAAAAGTCAGCAGCTACCCTTTTTGTAACTGCTGATGTTTAATAAACTAGAAAACAAGTGGAATTCCGCTTTAATGTGATCTTGTAACACATTATTGTTGAATGTTTCCAAGGTCATGAACATCATATTATGACAGAACACTTGGAGAGTATGCTGGGCTTTGTAATAAGAAGACCCAAAAGCATGATTAAAATACAGGGGGGTTTAGAAGAAGTTTAAAGGCCTTAGCTTCTAAACCTACACACTGCTATCAACATTATCAATGTGAACATTCATTTTACCTGTAATATTTCCCCTGCTGCCTGACAGTTCTAAAACTTTCTTGTTATAGAGACACAATAGGCTGGCGCATAGACTGGACACTTCATTCCTGCTGCTGATGACCTTTTGAACACCCGGATTCAAAGCATCACAGAATTATTTTCCGCAGCTTGCCTTCCTGATGGTTGTCAGGACATCTTTTCCCTTGGCAAAGATACCATCTTAATGTAGTACAATTAAAAAGAAATGCTTGAAATAATTTTATGAGGAGGATTTTTTTTTTCAGTTTGAAGCACTGTGAGGGCACTCTCGGGAATTAGCATTCAAAAGGCGAGTCAGCTGCCATAATACCTAACACAGCTATCTCTGTCCCGACCCCTTCTTCAGCTTATCAAGAGCTGCACACTCCGGTTTAGCCTGTGTCAATCCTGTCAAGTAAACTGCTATTAGCCAGGCATATCTCTCATCGCTCACGTGTGACAGGCTCCTTTATCAAAAATTAGAGTTTTGTTTTTTTCAGGCAAGCTGTATGTAATACTGTATGTACCACCTTGTGCTAAAATTTGATATTTTTTTGTTTATTTGAATGTTACTGGTGATTATTATTTGTGTACCAGCAAAGAGGAGAACAGGCTCATTCACAGAAGCAACCAAATCCCTTCATTTGAACCATGAAACTTGATTTGCTTATTATGAATACCAGCAAAGATTTTTGGCCCAGTTTTCTTATTTTTTTGTGCATTTTAACTGGCGACTTCCTTCTATGCTATACAATATATAGTTGGTATCTATAGTTGGCTCTTGTCAATTTGCATTGCTCTTTGCATACTGCACATTCAGTAGACAATTGTTAAGAAAACATTTTAAATTTATTAGAAAAATTAGTAATCCATAAAAGTGTTTTCCTTCATTTATACTTCAAGTGAACAGTTTACTACCGTTATAAATCTGCATGAATATATTCCCTAATATGCAATGGTGTTGATTTACAAATAGTCTGTTTACTTTACAAGGGAAGTTGACCCAGGACTTAGTGAATGTGGTGAAATTTCACTTTGCAAAAATACTCCAAAAATTAACCACTTCCAGGCCGAGCCTCTTTTTTGGGTTCGGTGTTTACAAGTTAAAACCCATTTTTTTTTGCTATAACATTACTTAGAACCCCAAACATTATATATATATTTTTCTAACACCCTAGAGCACAGGTGTCAAACTGGTGGCCCTCTAGCTGTTGCGAAACTACAAGTCCTATGAGGCATTGCAAGGCTGACAGTTATAAGCAGGACTCCCACTGGCAGAGGTATGATGGGACTTGTAGTTCCGCAACAGCTGGAGGGACACCAGTTTGACACCCTTGCCCTAGAGAATCAAATGGCGGTCGTTGCAAAACTTTATGTCACACCGTATTTGCGCAGCGGTCTTAGAAGCGCAATTTTTTTTTAAATTTCACTTTTTGAGTCAAAAAATAAGACAACAGTAAAGTTAGTGTGCAGCAGCTCTTTATTCATTGACTGCGCTGTTTGAATTTTACTTATTGTGAACAGTAAAGTTAGCCCAATTTTTTTCCATATTGTGAAAGATAATTTTACACCGGGTAAACTGATACCCAACATGTCATGCTTCAAAATTGCGCCCACTCGCGGAATGGCGACAAACTTTGCAACTTAAAAATCTCCATTGGTGACATTTAAACATTTCTACAGGTTACCAGTTTTGAGTTACAGAGGAGTTCTAGTGCTCTCGTTCTAATGATCGCAGCAATACCTCACATGTGTGGTTTGAACACAGTTTTCATATGTGGGCGGGACTTATGTATGCGCTCGCTTCTGCTCGCGAGCTCGCAAGGATGGGGCGCTTTAAATTTTTTTTTTTCAATACTTTATTTTTCATATGATCAAACCCAGTAGATACAGACACCACTACGACTACCCAAGAGCACCTCATAGGAAATGGATAATCAGTATCATACAGGACATTCGTGAATGAACTGCTTCATGTCAAACTAAAAGCGCCGGGGAGTCTCTGCATTCCGTGTGACATTTTGCATGGTAAACCGTGTAGTGAGGACAGAAAGAGGTAAGTGTAGACCCGGAGGTCCCACTGGAGAAAACCCTTTGCAGAGGGTAGAAGGGTGGGTAGAAAAGGTAAGAGAGGAAAAAGTGATGGAAGGAGGGGGCGGGGGACGGGCCAGCCATTCATCCGCTCCTTCCCATTCAGAATGTGCGGTTTAATTTTCAGGAGATCCGGATACCAGTTCTGCGTATTCCTCTGAGTAGACAAACTCATGCCAATAGAACCATTTCTTGGTGAATTTCTCTCTGTGACCCTTTTCTGTCGCAAACAGGTCCTCCATCGCATTGATATCAACCACTTTTTTTAACAAAACGGCAACCGACGGCGGCTGTGTCCGCTTCCAGAACAAAGGAATGCAGCTCTTTGCGGCTGTGATCAGGAGGGGCAGGATGTTAAATTTTTTTTTAATTATTTATTTTACTTTTTATTTTTACACTGTCCTTTTTAAAAAAAAATGTGATCACTTTTATTCATATTACAAGAAATGTAAACATTCCTTGTAATAGAAAAAAACATACCAAGACCTCTTAAATATGAGATCTGGGGTCAAAAAGACCTCAAATTTCATATTTACGCTTAAATGCAATTAAAAAAAAATGGCAGTGAAAAAAAATGTCCCCTTTAAGAGCTATGGGCGGAAGTGACTTGTAACGTCGCTTCCGCCTTGCAATGCTATTGAGCCGGGTGGGCATCATCTTCCACTCACTTGGCTTCCAGTGCAGGGGGGAATGGACCCGATCGCCTCCGCTGCTACTGGCAGGTCTGGTAAGCAGCGGAGATGACGTGAAAACACCTCTCCCGCCACTGATAAAAGTGATCTTACTTCCTCTTTATTACCCTGTAGTGTAAAAGCATAATGGGCTAGTATGCATCGCATATTAGCCCATTACGTGGCACTTACCTGCATTGGAAGTCCGCGATGTCCCCGCTCCAGACCGCATCCATCTTCTGTCCCTCTTCCTTCCGGGGCTGTGAACTCCAGCTCTGTCATTGGTCGTGTGCACAGGTGCCGCCAATTGCGGCACAATCTCAGTGAATAAACGGCACAGAGGCTGTTTCTTCACTGCACATGTGCCCGGTGACATGGGTACATGCAAGTACACTGTATATCTCCTAAACCATGCAGGTTATGTGGCACTTACCTGCATTGGAAGCCCGCAATGTCCCACAATATCCCAGCTTCATGCCGCGCCCATCTTCTGCCCCCCTTCCTTCTGGGGCCGAAAATCCCCGGCTCTGTGACTGGCACGGAGACCGTTTCTTAAATGCGCATGTGGCCGATTATGTGGGCACACCACAGTACACTGTATATCTCCTAAACCATGCAGGTTTAGGAGATATGCAGGGAACCTACACGTAAGCCTTATTATGGGCTTACCTGTACATTAAAGTGGTTGTCAAGGGTTGACAACCACTTTAAACTTTATTAGAGACTCTGACAACCATAGTTCATAGAAGACCACTATGAATATATGCTGTAAGCACAATAAATGCTTGAATATGGATATAAATTTAATTTTTATGAAATGTATATTTTGTGCGGCATGTGGTCCCATTCTCTTTGAAAATGCCTAATCACAATAAACACCATGGATACATAGGTCCCAAATGTCCTTCATTTGGACAGACTGTCTCTCTTTTGAAACCACATTCCTCTGTCACTCTTCCCTCTTCCATTTTCCTTCTTTTTGGTTTGATGTATAGAACTCCACAAAAAAAAATCTATTTAACCACCAACACAGTATTTTACAGCACTAATGCTTTTATCTAACCTGTGTATTATTGCATTTGTTAATTTGAAAAGCTACCATAATAGAAAATGAGTGTTGATAAAACCACTAATGGATTTATCCATTTTTATGAATAATAAAGTAATTTTTAAACAAAGGTTTATATGGGCCATCTTTTTTATATTTATGCCATTATTATTATTATTTTTTTTATTATTATACAGGATTTATATAGTGCCGACAGTTTGCGCAGCGCTTTACAATATTAGGGCAGACAGTACAATTGCAATACAATTCAATACAGGAGGAATCAGAGGGATTCAGAGAATCATTATTCTTTTAAAAGCGGAGTGTGATTTTTACATTTAATCATTCGATACCCTGACTTTTTCGTGATCAGCACATTGTATTTATTTTATTTGATTGCTCGCTCCTATGTTACATTATATAAGTTATAGAGAAAAGAATTCAATTTAAATAATGATACATTTTAAATTAAGTGAAAGTTTTTATGTTTCCTGATTAACCATATGGAATAACCATTTATGTACCAATGTATGTGACCCTCTATTTACCAGGTGCTGTGAATGACACTAGATAAATATCTGTCGGGCAGCCAATCTTCTGAGTGATCACTGTGTACCCAGCTGGGTACCCAGTGACACTGTACCCAGCCAATCTGAAGGGCTGGGTACCATGTGATTGCTGTGAATGGTCGTCACAGCAATCACATGAAACTATTTACAGTGCTGAGCCCTCCACTTCCCCTACAACAAGGGAAGGAGAGAGAACAGTACTTATGAATGGACATAGAGCGAATGGATCAGCAACTGCCCCCTCCTCTCCAATAAATAATATATTCAATATTGTCGCTCCATGCTGCCACTATATGTGTCCAGCACATTAACCCCCTCACTTCCTCCTGTGAATGACCTGTACATTATTGTATCTAGTGAACTATCCACAAGAATTTAACCCCCCTCAGTATCAGCATTTTTCTATATTTCCAAAAAATTGTGGCACAAATTGAGATCATCTTGGGGTGTCTGCTTTCCAAAAAAAAGGATAATTTTGGGGGTTTTTGTATTATTCGGGCATTTGATTTTAAAGTGGTAGTAAAGTTCGCTTTGTTATTTTTACCTGCAGGTAAGCATATAATAAGGATTACCTGTGGGTAAAATGAATATCTCCTAAACATGTGCCGTTTAGGAGATATTCGCCCTGCAAGCAGCCAGTGACATCACTGGCGAATGCGCTCTGAAGGTCCAGCATACCTTGCCAGAACTTCAGAGCTTCTTGCCAGAACCGAGAGCTCCCATGCACATGTGTGGGAGTCACATCATCTCGGCTCTGGCCAATCACACAGCGAACTCAGAAGAAAGAATGGGGGAAGATGTCAGCCCTCTCAGCGGTGACTGAGCGCCGCAGGAGGGATTTGTTTTAAGGTAAGTATTCCATAGTGTGCTAGTATGCAATGCATACTAGCGCATTATACAATTGCCTTACAGGTGTGTTTTTTTTTTTTTAACCAGCCGGGTTTACAACCACTTTAACAGAAAGTAGTTTTTTTCAAAATTTTTGGTCTTCTTTATAGTAAAAAAAGACCCCGCAGTTATTAAATACCACAGACAGAAAGCTATGTCTGTATTGAAAAAAAAGAGTAATTGGCAGTCAAACTATCATACAGTAGAAAATGGTAAAATTGTCTGGTAAAAAAAAAAGGGTATTACAGGCTGGTACTCCAGTCGTTAATGTTTGAAGTCTCTGCTTATCTTCTGTGTATTTGAATTTTTGAATCAATAAAAAAGCAGCTTCGGAAAATGTTGGTGTGCCATTATCCATCTTCTCTGTTGCAAGATATGTGGGCATCATGTATAATGTTTATAGAAGAGAAACGTGTTTCTTTGTAGTCTGGGGTAGAAAACCGAAGCAGACGCTTGCTTCCTATGGGTAAATGCCTCTTTCCCTCAGCTTTATATATAAGACCTGATAATTCCCTGGCAAACTGTTTGGAAAGGCATCAAAAACACTAGCTGTTGTGCAGAGTTTTTCATTATGATACTTTGTAGCTAAAGCAGCAGTTGGTTTCATTTAGAGGTAAATTTAGTTTTGCTTGGCATGTATTTGTCATTATTTGCTACATTCAAGACAGGGAATTTGTGCTTGCAGCAAATTCTATGTCAATTTTCTTCACCAACCTTGCAATCTAATTTCCCTCTGCTAAAGTGCCATTCCAAAAGTCACACAGAGACTTAATCGCCAATTCTCATTTACTTTTTCGATGTTCAATGCCGTGCTACTTTTTCCAGGTCATAAATAAGAAAAAAATAACTGCAGTCTACCTGGTAGTCAGTAATGTCACTGCCTTTTCCCACAAGGAATCCTTCAGCCCGAAGCCATCTGCTGCACAGCTATTACAAGAAGTTAATCTGTCAAGATAAATATCTTCCCACAGCAAGCATGACATATGCTCTGAGTTTCTCCAATCAAAGGAACTATTAGGTCAGAAAATGGAAGAGGCTGATCTCACTTTTCAAGATAGCATGTTTTTTAATATGGCAGCTTACACTTCTGACACATCTGCCCTATACTGCCAAGGTATCCAAAAATGCAAAAACATCAACAGGCTATTCCATTTCTCCCATTGGACCTTATTGCAAAGAAAACAGTTTGTATAAAACAATACATATTTTATTTGTATAATTTTAAAATATATCCACACTAAAAAAAAAACAGCTGTTCCGGCAAAATGGTACATCCTACAAATGAGTATTGTGAATCCCGTGTACCAACAGGGGTTAACCATTTATAGACATCCAATATTAGAATTGCGTCACAAAGCATCCGACGCGTTTCAACTAGTTCTTTACCAATCTTCTTCAGGGGAAAGGGTATGTCAATATCTCAGATGTGCCATTACTGAATTTAAGCTAAAGAACCTAATAATGTATTTAAAAAGATGTGTCAGGAGGTGGCGCTGTCCTATATGGTATGTGATATAATTAAATGTGATTCATACAGTGTTCAAAATAACTTATGTGATATTAAAAAATCAAAGTGCTTAGAGTGCTTCAATACATACAAAGTGCATATATGTTTAAAATTACCCACAGTTAGTAAAAAGTCCGTAAAAAGTCCGTAAGGATGAATACATAATAATCAGACCTTTATATAAGTAACCCAACTTACTACAAGGTGCTGCGTATTTTTACAACTGCAATAGGTGACTTGCTGAAAGAACAGTTTTCTCCAGATAATGGTGTTGCAAAATAAGTACGAACTTTTTACGGACATTCACGGATGTTTTACGGATTATGATTTTGATCCACAATTTTTTACATCTTTTATGTGTGTAGCACATAAACGCTTTATGGGAAGTCTGTTATAACTTTGAAGTGCTGGAAATGTTCCTTGAGTGGGAACAGTAAAGACATTATTTTTATGGACACTTACGGACATTTGCGAATTAACAAACTGTGGGTAATTTTAAACATATATGCACTTTGTATGTATTGAAGCACTCTAAGCACTTTGATTTTTTAATATCACATAATTTATTTTGAACACTGTATGAATCGCATTTAATTATATCACATACCATATAGGACAGCGCCACCTCCTGACACATCTTTTTATATCCATTACTTCCCTCTCCGGAGGAAAGGATCTGGAGGGCAGCAGTCTTAAATTAAATTATCTTCTTCACACACTTTTTTGCTATCCGAGCGCAGGATTTTCTCCATATTCTTTTAATAATTTATTTGTAGATGCACAAGGGATGTTGACAATACACAACTCGGAATAGACCTAATCTGATGATAATATGCAAAAACATTGGGGATGGGTATCAGGCAAATGCATTTTACATTCAAGTGTATGCTCCCCAAAAACTAAAAATCAAACCTATGTTTTTCATATACTGCAATTTATTAGTGCTCTGTGATCTTTGATAAGTATCATTTAATCACATGCCGACCATGTTACAGCCAACTGATGGCTACAGTGCGGTCTACTAGTTCTGGGAGGCCATCATATGACACTTCTCGTGCACACCCAGAAGTGCCCGTGTTCACGCATCACAGATCAGGATAAAGAGCCAATCACAGCAGCCCTTTACCACGTGATTTCTCAGTCTAATGACGGATTGATCACTTTGTCAACAAGCCGGAATCATGCCTGGTTCACCTCACACTGCTGTGGTGTTTCTCTCTTCTCTCCCCACACGCTCTATCAGTATGAGGAGAGGAGAGAGAAACACCGCAGTAGCGTGAGTTGGCATGATCCGGATGGCGATCAGTGCCACTAAAGTGCTAAATTATTGCCATCAAAGTACCATAAGTGTCCCTACAGTGCCATCAAATGCCACTACAATGCCCCTACAGTGCAAAAACTTTGCCATCACAGTGCCTCTACAGTGCCATCAGTGACCCTATAATGCTCATCAGTGCCCTACGGTGTCACTACAGTGCTCATCAGTGCCACTACACTGCTCATCAGTACCCATCAGTAAGTGCTCATCAGTGCCAGCATATCAGTGGATCCTCATCAGTACCCGTCAATTCCATAGAAATGTGTAAAAACCAAAGAAATGTAGCAATATAAATTTTGGTCAAAATGCATGAAGAAAAATTACTAATTTGCTAAATTGTATACCAGAAACAAAGAAAAATGCACTTTTTAACAAAATACTTGGTCTTTTTTTACAGTGCAAAAAAAAAACAGTGGTGATTAAATACCACCAAAATAAAGCTCTATTTGTGTGAAAAAAATTACAAAAACTTCATATGGATACAGTGTTGCATGACTGAGTAATTGTTATTCAAAGTGTAAGAGCAACGAAAGCTGAAAATTGGTCTAGTTAGGAAGGGGGTGTAAGTGCCCAGTAGGCAAGTGGTTAAAGTTGAATTCTAGGCAGATATAACATACACAGATCAATGCATCTCAGTAATCTTTAATGGCTCATTAAATGTATTTTTCAAATGCAACCAATGTAGCTATATTAATTTGACCTTTTCACCAGCCTCGTTGGAGTGTGAGAGGAAAAAGCAGCACAATGAACCAAACAGTTTATATGCTTTCATTGACCAGTAACAGGCTTGGTCGGGTCCAGGAAAACCTGTGCTCAGAGGAAGTGGGTTGAATGGGACCATAAGACTGCAGACACATGTGTGGCTGAAGCTCTGTATTAATTGCTACACTCCCAGAGCTTTTTTTTTCGCTTTACACGCTTTTAGGAAAACAATGGCCAAGCCTTGGACGTTCAAATATTCACATTTTTTTAACAAGGAGTAGTGCAGCTTTACAATAAGTTCTTCCTTTCTCACATAGCTGAACACTTTGTGGAGTAATTCCTCCTCAAATTTAAAGCAGAAGGCATTTTATTTCATTTCAGCAACGCAGATCATTTTGCTCCCTCTCCCAAAGGCCAGTTGTCAGCTTTCCACAGAGCGGGTGCACAGGAGGATGGAAGAGCACAGAGCACTGAGACCCAGCTTAAACATTTTCTCTGCTTCTATTGTGAAAAATGAGGATAACCTGCTCCATAGTGTCTTCAATAACAGAAATCAGTGAGGTTTTGTTTTAAAGCTTGTTTAAAGGGTTGATGACAATTTGTTGAATTTTTGTAAATATATTGTGAAATTGGTGAGATTAAACTCAAGAGGTATGTGTGTTTACAATGAGTTGCGCCAGTCCACTGTATTTTTAGGGCATGGCAGCCCACTTTTATTTAAAAGCAAGTCAAAGCTCATACAGATAGGTCTTCCCATGCAGGGGGTTCTCACCATCACTGCAAAGACATAACATTCAGCCTCCTGGTTTTCTTGTGGCAGCTTTACTGCTCTGAGTACCTCTGCAGTTTTCCTGACCATCGAACACATCCCAGTGTTTATGTGCAGATGCTGTATCTTAGCTCGCAGCTCCCTAGCCTCCCTTTCCCTCCTGGACTTTTTCTCAGGCTTCGGCCTTGGACTGTCCCAACCTGGACAGCATGGTCCAGCACCTCACAGCTCCCTTCACACACTGACCTCCTCGAGGGGATGGAGCCCTGAGCTCTAATTCTTGCTCGCATATGAAGTCAGCACACACCTGAGCCATCAGTGTGCCTGCTTCTCCCAAAATCTGGCATAAACCACCATTTTACCGAGTAGCACGGGATCACCCTGCTAATATATATATATATATATATATATATACATATATATATATACACAGTTGTGCTCATAAGTTTACATATCCTGACAGATTTTATGATTTCTTGGCCATTTTTCAGAGAGTATGAATGATAAAACAAAAGCTTTTCTTTCACTCATGGTTAGTGTTTGGCTGAAGCCATTTATTATCAATCTACTGTGTTTACTCTTTTTAAATCATAATGACAACAGAAACTACGCAAATGACCCTGATCAAAAGTTTACATACCCCAGTTCTTAAAACCATGTATTGCCCCCTTTAATATCAATGACAGCTTGAAGTCTTTTGTGGTATTTGTGGCTGAAGCCCTTTATCTTCTCAAATGGTAAAGCTGCCCATTCCTCTTGGCAAAAAGCCTCCAGTTCCTGGAAATTCTTGGGCTGTCTTGCATGAACTGCACGTTTGAGATCTCCCCAAAGTGGCTCAATGATATTGAGGTCAGGAGACTGAGATGGCCACTCTAAAACCTTCACTTTATTCTGCTGTAGCCAATGACAGGTCGACTTGGCCTTGTGTTTTGGATCATTGTCATGTTGGAATGTCAAAGTACGTTCCATGCCCAGCTTCCTGATGAATGCAAATGTTCCTCCAGTATTTTTTGATATTGCACTCAGCTTGCCACCAATTTTGACCAAATTTCCTGTGCCTTTGTAGCTCACACATCCCCAAAACATCAGTGATCCACCTCTGTGTTTCACTTAAGAATGGTGTACGTTTCATCATAGGTCTTGTTGACTCCTCTGAAAATGTAGCATTTATGGTTGTGGCCAAAAAGCTCAATTTTGGTCTCATCACTCCAAATGACTTTGTGCAGAAGGTTTGAGGCTTGTCTCTGTGCTGTTTGGCGTATTGTAAGTGGGATACTTTGTGGCATTTGCATAGTAATTGCATTCTTCTGGCGACTCTGCAGCCCATCTTTCTTCAAGTGCCTCCTTATTGTGCATCATGAAACAGCCACACCACATGTTTTCAGAGAGTCCTGTATTTCACCTGAAGTTATTTGTGGGTTATTCTTTGCATCCCGAACAATTTTCCTGGCAGTTGTGGCTGAAAATATAGTTGGTCTACCTGACCGTGGTTTGATTTCAACAGAACCCCTCATTTTCCACTTCTTGAAGTTTTAACACTGCTGATTGGCATTCTCAATTCCTTGGATATATTTTTATATCCCTTTCACTATTTAAACAGTTCAACTACCTTTTCCCGCAGATCCTTTGACAATTCTTTTGCTTTCCCCATAACTCAGAGTCCAGAAATGTCAGTGCAGCACTGGATGAACGATGCAAGGATCTGTCAGGAGTCCAGAAACTCATTGACCTTTTCTACGAACACACACTAATTACAAGCAAATAGATCACAGGTGAGGACGGTTACCTTTAATAGCCATTCAACCCGCTTTGTGTCAACTTGTGTGCATGTTTTCAGGCCAAAATCCCCAGGGTATGTAAACTTTTGATCAGGGTCATTTGGGTAGTTTCTGTTGTCATTATGATTTAAAAAGAGTGAACACAGTTGATAATAAATGGCTTCAAGCCAAACACTAACCATGAGTGAAATAATTTTTTTGTGTTATCATTCATATTCTCTAAAAAAAATAAGTATAAGAAACATTTGAAGCCCAACTATATTTCCTGGTTTGTATTGCTCAGCAAAGCTCATGCTCCCTGCAGACTGGAGAGCTCTAGTTTAGACTGCAGAAAACATTGTATCCCCCGTGAACCTATGGAGCAATACATCACTTATAATAGCCATTTAGCTTGCTGAAGCAACGTGTATTATAAACAATTGTTAGGTTTTTTTAATACTTATTTACACCTTTCTTTAACCTTTGTTGCATATCATAATTACTGATTTCCTGCATGATCCAGCATTATCTATTTTGTATAATGATAAATAGCTGTAAAGAAAATAAGGATGCACTAGTGTAAGAATGCATAAAATAAAATAAAACATCTCAAAGGCAAAGTTCTGTAAAGATTGAGGTATGTTTGTCTATAGAATCATTATTGAGATGCTGGCAACAAATACTGCAAGAAAGACCAGATGCCATCAGTATTTGCCCTGAGTGCCAGGGTTTAGCAAAGCTCTGCAGACAGAACAGGGAAGCAGTGGGAAAGAGGAAGCTCCTCCAATCAATCAGTAAAAAAAAAACCTTGGGCTAGACATACACGTCAACCGTGGCAATTCAGTACACTGATCATTAGCTATGTCTACAATAGCTTGTCAATTACATTTATTGTAATTATTTCATATTATTTTCCCATATAAAGAAACAATAATGGAGCAGTTTTCACTTTTGGCGAAATAAACTTCTATTTTCTTTCAAACATCCAATTTTGTCCAGGAAAAGATACCTTTTTTCTTCTAATTCTACTACATATTGGGTTGTGTGAACTTCACTTCACCAAACAATGAAAATTACTCTTGTAGTAAAACATCCCCCAAATCATCTGTGTTTCCATAGTCATGTGCTGCTGGACTGAAGTGTTTTGGCTTTTGCACTGAAAATGAATTAATGAGAAACTTGATTATTTTAAGACTGAAGATAACGACTTGAGTGGAATAATCTAGATAATCAGACAACTTCTATGTACTCAAGTGAAACATTTGGATAATAGATGTAATTATGATCAACTGATGACATAATGTTGGAGTGATCGACCGTCAATGACGCATGTTGTGGAGAACATGAGAAGCCCTTACTGAAAAGAGATGATTAAGTATTTCATAATGTACTCACCATTTATATGTGGACATCTTTAAAACTTTGTGAACTTCAGTTTGTGGCTTTTTTGTTTCAAATAACCTTTATTTAAAAGATTTTTAAGGTACAACATATCAGAGAGCAACATACTAACAAAATGTTGTAACCAGTATAGAAAATGGTAAAGGCAGTTAAAGAGGAAGTAAACCCAGATTGGGTTTACTTCCTCTACATTCCCCTGAAAAGTAGATGCATAATGGGCTACTATGCATCATATCTCATAAATCAAACTTTCATTTTTTAATACTTGGTTGCAAATCCTTTGCAGTCAATTACAGCCTGAAGTCTGGAACGCATAGACGTCACCAAACGCTGGGTTTCATCCCTGGCGATGCTCTGCCAGGCCTCTACTGCAACTGTCTTCAGTTCCTGCTTGTTCTTGGGGCATTTTCCCTTCAGTCTTGTCTTCAGCAAGTGAAATGCATGCTCAATCAGATTCAGGTCAGGTGATTGGCCATTGCATAACATTCCACTTCTTTCCCTTAAAAAACTCTTTGGTTGCTTTCGCAGTATGCTTCGGGTCATTGTCCATCTGCACTGTGACGCGCCGTCCAATGAGTTCTGAAGCATTTGGCTGAATATGAGCAGATAATATTGCCCAAAACACTTCAAAATTCATCCTGCTGCTTTTGTCAGCAGTCACATCATCAATAAATACAAGAGAACCAGTTCCATTGGCAGCCATACATTCCCATGACACTACCACCACCATGCTTCACTGATGAGGTGGTATGCTTTGGATCATGAGCAGTTCCTTTCCTTCTCCATACTCTTCTCTTCCCATCACTCTGGTACAAGTTGATCTTGGTCTCATCTGTCCATAGGATGTTGTTCCAGAGCTGTGAAGGCTTTTTTAGATGTTGTTTGGCAAACTATAATCTGGCCTTCCTGTTTTTGAGGCTCACCAATGGTTTACATCTTGTGATGAGCCCTCTGTATTCACTCTGGTGAAGTTTTCTCTTGATTGTTGACTTTGGCACACATACACCTACCTCCTGGAGAGTGTTCTTGATCTGGCCAACTGTTGTGAAGAGTGTTTTCTTCACCAGGGAAAGAATTCTTCGGTCAACCACCACAGTTGTTTTCCGTGGTCTTCCAGGTCTTTTGGTGTTGCTGAGCTCACCGGTGCTTCTTTCTTTTTAAGGATGTTCCAAACAGTTGATTTGGCCACACCTAATGTTTTTGCTATCTCTCTGATGGGTTTGTTTTGTTTTTTCAGCCTAATGATGGCTTGCTTCACTGATAGTGCAGCTCTTTGGATCTCATAATGAGAGTTGACAGCAACAGATTCCAAATGCAAATAGCACACTTGAAATGAACTCTGGACCTTGTATCTGCTCCTTGTAAATGGGATAATGAGGGAATAGCACACACCTGTCCCCATGGAACAGCTGAGCAGCCAATTGTTACATTACTTTTGGTCCCTTAAAAAATGGGAGGCACATATACAAACTGTTGTAATTCCTACACCGTTCACCTGCGCAAATACCATGTGACATAAAAGGCTGCCACCATTTTATTCCCTAGGGTCTCTGCTGAAAAAAACATTTATAATGTTTGGGGGTTCTGAGTAATCTTCTAACAAAAAAAAATATTTTTACATGTAGGAGCGAAGTGCCAGAATTGGCCCGGATGGAAAGTATGTAAAACACACTTGCTAGCATTTTTGACGGTGGCCATCTTGAGTAAGGGCAGATGATTCATGTAGCATTTACTTCCTGGAATTCATCTGCCCTTAGTTCAGGCATGTATGCAAGAGGGTGTGCTTAGCTGAGAAAACCCCTCCTTCCCTCCTGAAGACTCCTGGGACGTATGACATCATTTCCTAGGCATGGAAACCAGGAAGTAGCTGAAAAAATGTGAAAAAAAGGTTTAAAGCAAGCAAATATGATATACTTTCCTATCTATGTACTAATGTTAGCAGCATAAGGATTAAAAATAGTCAATGTTGATTGAGAGAGTGAAGTTCCACTTTAACTACACTTTTAAAAAAATAAATAAAAAATGATTTTGACTATAGAGACACGTAAAGCCTGAAAATGGTATTTTCCTACCAAAAACATAATGTGGAAGAAGCGTCTAACTATAACTAGCCTTAAAAATGTTCCTCTCCCTCTCCTCCTACCTATCCTGCCTAACCTGTATAAAAAAAAAGATGTGTGAACTTACCTATTTTTTATCCGCTCCAGTCTGGTCACGTCATCCTGCTCCAGGTCCCCTTAGTAAGTGAGCTGTTGCTGCAGGGGAGAGGAGGGAGCACCTACAATAGCTGGACAATGGGAGCTTATGGGTGACATCACGGCTTCTGGGATTCACAGCCATTGTGGAGCGTTCACTTACATACAGCTGCGGGATCATGTTGGCCACAGCGGATTGAAAATAGGTAAGTACACAGATCTTTTTATACAGGTTAGGCAGAATGTACCATTTTTAAGAATAGGTATAGTCAGTGTTTTCTTCCATTTTAAAACTCTGGGGAAACCGCTAAATACCCATATGAAATGCATACATAACAGCTGTTTATCTACCAAAGAATTTGTATTTTTGTCCATCCAGAGCTAAGTAGTGTTGAGCGAACCCGGACTGTAACGTTCGGGTCCGTACCGAACTTTAGGGTGTCCGTGGCACGGACCCGGACCCGGACATTTCAAAAATCGTTCGGGTTCGACAGGCCCAGGCCCAGGCACGGTGCCTGTGGGATTTCAAGCCATGCCTGGGCTTGCAATGTCAGGCCCAAGCGAGTTGTGATGAATCGAGACCTACCTGTTTTTATGTTTAAGAAACCATCTATTTGTCGACAATACATACGTAAAGTATACCCATAAATCGCCAAAGGGGTCTCAAAATTTTACCTTCTTTTGTGACTGATATGGATAAGAATTTTTACCATGTAAGACGGATTGGACATATTTTTCTAGACACATGAATGGATAAAAGTTAGGCGACACCGGTTGTACTAGGGCGTCGACATACATTCACTTGCGAGGTGTTACCGACACTTAGGGTCTTCGGCACTACAGT
>BLSH010066418.1:42059-75645 GCA_018402905.1 Glandirana rugosa | reverse complement strand
CCCTAGTTTGAAGATGATTTTAGAACAGTTATATGGCTTCTACCATTAATTAATACTTTTCAGACACAGTTTGAAGATGATCCACATTCACCTCCATTTTTGCTTTTTTTATGTTTTTATTTTTTTAAAAATATTTACAGTTATTTCCCTGTCCCCATTTTTTTGTAGGGCACTTGCCCTACCCTTACCCCCATTTTACTTCCTTTTGCAGCCCTCTAGGGCTTTCCAGGACTTTGTTACAGCCATTTTTGTGCCTAAAAGTTCGGGTCCCCATTGATTTCAATGGGGTTCGTTGTCCGTGCGATCGTTCGGGTTCCGTCCGGACCCGGACCCGGACTTTGTCCCGAAGTTCGGACGGACCAGCAGAACCCGAACCTCCAGAGGTTCGCTCAACTCTAATAGTATCACGTCTACTGGCCACGCCTTACGCGTTTCGTCACACCTGACGTCACAGCCTCAGATGCCACAGCCACTAATTTTATCTATCAATTGGGGTCTAATTTTTATTTTTTAATTTTTATAATTGGGTGATAAGTTGTGGTTATATGAGTTGTTTTCATTTAACTTATTGTATTACGGATTTTTCACGGAAATATTTTCATTTTCACATCTCTGCACTTTTAAATCAATTAGCATATTTTTAACACATGTTTCACAGATAACGACAAGATATTGCAGATTATTGAAATATTTTATTTAGTATATTTATTATTATTATTTTTTACGGACACTGTACAAATATTATCACTATCACAATTTTTACACTACTAAGCATATTTAGAAAGTACATTTTGAAACCATTTAGGGAGACAGCGCCAACTCCAAAATAGTCTTTTTGTTTTAATGTCAGACCATTTTGACACTTTTTTGGGACCGTTGGCATTTATACAGTGATCAGTGCTATGAAAATGCACTGATTACTGTGTAAATGGCATTGGCAGTGAAGGGGTTAACCTGCAGGGGGCGCTCTAAGGGTTAGCTGTGTTCCCTGGGTGTGTTCTAACTGTAGGGGGGCTGGGCTGGCAGGGGGAGGGGAGTGATCACGGCTTCCATATACAGAAAGCATGTGATCACAGCCCTTCCCCCTCTGTCAGAACGGAGATCCATGTTTACTTACATGGGCCTCCATTCTTACACTGTGGGGGGGCCATCGCGGGTAACCGGCGGCGATCGAGTCCGCCCTACCCGCTCTCTGGCTTCCCCGGAACACAGTGAGCGCGTGAGCACGCCTCCGGCAGCACACGTGCGATCACAGTGCGGGATCTCGCAGTCGCCGTCATATGGCGGCGGTTTGAGATATTGTGCCATCTTGTCCCCGTCAGACTGCGGTCCGCGGTCGGCAAGTGGTTAAGTTTTAGGTGCGTTTAACCAGATTGAGCCACTAGATAACTATATCTGCACAGTAGACTTTAGGTCAGCAAAAATGGTCCCATTCTTGATTTCTGATTGAAACTCTCACTTATTTTACATTTTGCAGCAGAATGAATGAGACATAGTGGTGGGTTGCAGCCAGTACCAGATGCTCTAGCAGAGAGATATGGCGTCTGTAGCTGACAAGAGGCTCATAAAGCAAGTACATGATTTATTGGGTAAACTGAACATTCTAATAGAAACACAAAGACACTATTGACTGACCCATTTCATGGCATAAACCTTTTTTAGGATAAAAATAATTACTGTGAAGGACTTGGTTCTACATACATTAATAAAACCATAAAGCTTGAAGTGTCAAGTAATATCCTGTCTAATAAAATATACTCATTACAAGATTTGGTTCAAGAGTGTCTAGACTAGAGCAATTTCATTATGAAGAGGACAGAGAATATTTTTTATACAATACCACCATGACACTTTATTGTGATTTAAATTATAGTTATAATGTGAAGATTTGAGAACAGTCATTAGACTCATTCAGATCAGGATAAAATCAGCAACTCGTTAAAATCAAAATATGTATGTTTCGGTTTTGAAATAGACTTCCTTGTAAAGGGTAACTCCACTTTCTTGGAAAAAAATAGCAATCAAACAAATAAATAATATAGCGTATACAATTGCAACACAAGTCATATTGTAATTGAATTTTATTAAAAATGCCTTTTCTTTTCAATCTGCAGCTCTGTAATTTTCTGTAAAATGCAATGCAATATGGCTACCTGGAGGTGTTCTGTACACAGAATGCATACAGAACGCCCCCAGAAACAGAATATCCTGCTTGTGTGATTGGCTCACTGATTTTCTCAGAAGTCTGCCTAAGATACAAGTCAGATTTCAGGCATCCCTGCAACAAAAATGTCATATTTGATTAGATACTCTCAATAGGAAATCAAGTCTAAATGGGATGCAGGCCCAGCAGCTTTCCTCATTGGTGCCCTGCAAGTGCAGCAGCTGATTGAGAAATATGAAACCACTCCCATTAGATTCACTTACTACATGGACACAGACAAACACAGGGATTTCTTCAGAATAACAAAAGGTAGGAATCTGCAACAAAGTTTGTTAAAATCCTTGCAATGCACATAGATCACCCAGAGGGAAATTGTTTTTTTCTCAACAAAAGGGCAGTTATGCTTGAAAACAATTAATTTATTAAATGCTAGAAAGAGTTGTTGAGAAGACCATATGTAAAATGATGCTTACCTACACATTATAGTAAATCTAAGGCTTTGAGTGCATTTAGTTATCCTCTCCTTTCCCTAATTTTATTGCTCCCGGACTTCAAAAATGGGTTTTAACCAATTGAAGGTACTCTCTATTAAAACTGACCCAGCCTGCAAGCTAGAGTATATGGTTTGAACCATCATACCTTTTGTGTCTAAATTGGCATTTTAGTGAAATATCCATTGTTCTATTCATTTTCCTATTCAGTTACTTGTTCAGGGACTACCTGTTGTAGGGTGACAACTCTCACAATTCTGCTCCCGTGTTGTCACCCTGTGACATACAGACATACGGGTGGCTATACCAACACACATTGTACAGGCATAGTCCATTAGTGTCACCATCAGGAAGCCATGCAAGAGAAATGGCCAAACAATGCTAGAGGGAATCAGCATCACTGAGATGATAAAATGCTGAAAACTGCATTTTATTTAAAAAAACACAATTGTTTTAAAATAATCACGGCTTTATAAAACCAACGGATGTAGGGTGTTCATAATGGAAGAGCTTAATATCAGCACAGGACAAGAATAATAATAAAACTCTTCAATGCATAAATAGAAATGAACAAAATTGATTCATGAATTATACTTAAAAAATTACTTGGTATTGTATTCCATTTGAAAAAAAAATGTATTCTCTTTCTCTTTGGATGTTAAGCTGATGTGCATTATTCACTCATTTTCCAGTGTTGTATTTGTTCATCTTTCCATTATCTGTAATGCCTGTATCATGTCTGTCAGACACTCGTGTCTCACTCTCTTTAAAGCCTTTTGCTGGAGGGCAGCATAATTCTCTGGAGTGATGCTGTATGTTGTAAGTAGTGATGTGCCATAGGTTGAAATACACTATTACTTCCCGGTCGCAATCCTAATTTCACAGCTAAAGCTCTTTATCATGTAAGTAATGACATATATGGATTTGAGATCCTCCACACTGGAAATATGTTGGTATGTTAAGTGGTGCACAAATGTGAGAAGATATGACATACTGTAACATGCACAAGCTGTAATGTAGAAGTATCAGACAAACAGCAGTGTACAATTTGATGTCTACTAAATGATTGCAGGATACATTGACAAGATCAAGATTGTTAAATGCACAGAATAAATAATAGCAGGAAATGCAATATAATAACAGGAGCTACCTAGGAGCAGTTTCCCAACAAGGGCACAAAGTGGCAGCACAGAACTGTCTATGAGACACAATGGGGTTCATTTACTAAAGCTTGAAAGTGCAAATTTTGGTGCAGCTCCACACAGAAACCAATCAGCTTCAAGGTTTTATTGTCAAAGCTTGATTGAACAAGCTGAGGTTAGAAGCTGATTGGCTAGCATGTACAACTGCACCAGTTTTTGCACTCTCCAGCTTTAGTAAATCAACCCCTATGAGAAACATTACAGTACAAACCACTACTTGGGTTTCCCCTGGAGCAACACTTCTCTCATAATTTGGAAAACTGTCTCTTATAGTCAAGGTGGCCAGCTGGAGGGGTCCCAGGACCTCTGAAGGCAAATGGTATACAAAGTTTTTGGTTTGGACACCTAAGTGAATGGCTGTAGGATCAGGACCGCCCCACTGGAAGCTCAGCACCCTGGAGAAAGTTGGAGCAGTGCCCTCTAGAGTGACTGGGCATTCTTCTGAAGCTTCATGCAATTGTGCCCCAAATGGGCTGCCCACATGCTAGATAATATGGTGAAGTGCCAAACACCTGGAAACAGATCTCATGCCCAGTCACCTCTGTCTCATTAGTTTTGTTTTTTTGGGGGATGCTGACAAGGGCACGATTTGGAAAAGTTTATTTTCCCTTAGTGTGTCCTGGAGTCCAGGGGCTTGTGGGATACCACTAGAATGTGGAAAAATTAAAGGAGCCTGCACACACTGAAAAACAAAGTGGGTAAAGAGGGACTCTACTACAAAACGATTTGATGAACTATTAATGATAAAAGTAGAACGTTCAGTCAATTTACCTTAAGCATATTTCACAACAATCCACTGTAGCCAGAATCCAAAGAGTTCCTTGTAGGGTGGGCTCTCCCCACATACCTCCCACCACGTTTATCTCTCTCTCTCTCTCTCTGCTTCCTGTATTATCAGTCGCAATTACGTTTTCTTGGTAGATCTGAATTTGTACCTATCACACACTTCTTAGTATTTCCTTTTTTAAAATTGGCTTTATGTATACTAGACTCCACAAGAAGCCTGCAATTAAGTATTGAGGTTGGAAGTTGTATCCTTTAATCCCAAAGCTTAACTTTCACCTTGAACTACACCTGCGTTTAGTTTGAGAATATAATCACAAAAAATACAGAACCCAGATATTTGAAATAGGGTTCTGATTTTGGGGGTGATGTTTTCCATGTATTCAATGCCACCATGACATATTGCATTATGTGTTCCTTATAGAAACAACAGCATTCACAATGCTGGAGAGGCCATCTGAACAAATGAAATATTTGATCATCTGGAGCTCTGAATATTAATTCTGATATCCTAGTAGAATGGCTGATCTTTGTTCTAATCTTCTGGAGCTGATCATAAGAATGGATTGTATGCACACCTGTAGATGTTTTCCAAAATTGGCCGCTTTTCTGCTTTATTGCTTGTCTCACTTATTATATCTGCACTTTCATAATGACACATTGTTGATTTCTGACTACTGGATTGATATAGTTAACGTTTTGTCTACTGTGTTTTTTTTGCATTTCCTTTCCTTGCTATAAGGTTATATGATGGCTTGATTATATTCTTTATTTACCCAATGAAAGCCTCCTCTACAACTTTGCGTAATACATTTGATAGAAATTTTTCACTTGAATGATTTTATCCTAGGAGTGCATGTCGGTTCCCTTAAACTACCTGATAATCCGTTGTCAATTGAGGTATCAGCTGGTGGAATTTTGCTTTGGCCTTTTGGAATTTAGGGTACCTAGTAATAATTGGATTAGTGTAATATGTAGACAAGCCTAGCTTTAATTTTTTTAAAGAGCAAGAGGTAGCCCAGTATTCCCAAACTGTCTTGTCTTTGGGAGAGTTGGAGGTAATGGAGGAAAGTTGTGTGCTGGAACCCATATGTCTCCAATAAATAGGAGAAAGTTACCACGTGCCAATCCATAAATATGTGATTTACCGTATCTCCTGTTGAAGACCAATAAAGTACTGTGGCTCCTCTTTGAAATGTATTATATCATTTGCTTAACAAACACGACAGTGGTCATTTCATTGATCAAAATGTTGTTCTTCCATGAACTGGGTTTGGTTCTACAACAAGTTCCTGATGAATGTTCTTCAGAATTATGAAAAGGAGAACCAGGTAACGTCAATCATCAGCAAGAAAAAAGTATATCTTTACACTAAACCTTATTACTGTGGTTTAAATGTTTTCTTTTGCTATATACTGAATCATTTAAAACCCTACAGACATTGCAAAAAGAAATTGAGAAATTCCCGCGCTGGTAAGTCCTCTTGTATGGCAGACTACCGACTGGACGAAGGTAAAAGAATCGATGCGTGCAGCCCTCCTCGGACGGGGAAATCCGAAAACGACTAGAAAACAAGAGAAAAAGAAAGGCGCACGCACCTAGTGCATTACCAAAAACAATTTTATTAAAATTGATAGCAAGAGAGGGTACTCACAAATTGGTGGGTGCACAACCTGTGCAAACTGAGACAGAATAAAAGCTGACGCGTTTCGGGGGCGCACCCCCCAGGAAGCTCTGAGGAAGGGGGTGCGCCCCCGAAACACGTCAGATTTTATTCTGTCTCAGTTTGCACAGGTTGTGCACCCACCAATTTGTGAGTACCCTCTCTTGCTATCAATTTTAATAAAATTGTTTTTGGTAATGCACTAGGTGCGTGCGCCTTTCTTTTTCTCTTGTTTCCTACAGACATTGACTCACTTTTCAAACAATGAATCTTTAACTACAGAATACTATAGCAGCACATGTACATTGGTTCATGAGAAAAATTATGTCTTGTAAATTAAATTTAGGTCATTTGTGTGGTGGGTCAGAAGGCACTGTCAGTGTTCAGATAAGCACTGTTGGTGTTGATGTCTACACCAAGGTACTTGTGTTCAATGGGACAATATTAAAGTGACACTAAACAATATGCTTACTTGCCAAAATGAATCCATACAAATACTACTTAAAGTGGTTATAAACCTTAGACATGAAATATGAACAAAGCTCATCATTCTATGCTGTGCCCTTGTCTCAATCCAAAGCACTGTGATTTTTTTCTTCTGCCTCGTTCCTCTGTTATCTACATGAGTCATCTATTACAGATTTGTTAATGGGGGAGTAGAGCTTCAGTACACAGCCTGTGATTGACAGCATCGGCTGTGTATGTTGCCAGTGTACTGTGAAGAGGAAGGTGTGCCCTTTCCCTCCAATCGTGGCTCACAGCTCCCCTCACTGAGCTCTGCAGTGTGAGACTTCAGATTCCCATTGCTTTTCAGAGAGATTCATTGTAAAATGTGTGTTGTATAAGGCTGTAGAGAAGAGAGGGCTACAGATAATCAGGTACAACTTATATAGGAGGATTTGTTTCATCTCTGTGTATCATTTGAGATTAGTCACTTCATTGGATATATGTAAGGCTACATCGACACCTAAGTGTCACATTTTCAAGTGTTTTTACAAGCGTTGTTTTCAAGCACTTTTTGGAGCAGGATTGCAGCTTTTGTCAGGCATTTTTTCAGGTGTTTTTCAACTAAAAGGTGTGGAATGCTGATGAAAAATGGTCGGGGAGCTGCTGTTTGAGCAGAAAATGTGCATCGTAGTGCTGTAAAAAAAAAAAAAATGCTCCAAAAAAGTTCATGTCACACTTTTCAGGCGTTTCCATTAAAGTCTATGGGGACAAAGATGCACAAATCTGCCTGAAAAGTAGCTCATGTACTTTCTTGAGCAACAGGCGTTTGGCTACAAGCGACAGAACGCTCTGATGTGCACAAGGACTACTCAAAACAATAGGTTTTTGCTTGCTGAGCATTTTTGAGATTCGAGCTACAAAACGCTCAAGTATGAGCGGGGCCTTAGGTTTACAACCACTTTTAATGGCCTCATAATTTATTTTTCAAAAAATTGTTTCTTAATACGTTTGATTTACTAAAAAGCAAATAGACTGTGCTTCACTTTGCAAAGAATGCCCAATCACATGCAAGAAAAAACAAAAATTCAATTTTTTCTTGTACATGATCGGATGATGGAAGTCAGCAGAGCTTCTCTTTATTTATTAAGCTTTGGAGCAAATGCCCTTGCAAAGTACAACTGTGTTTGCACACTGCACTTGTGGGACAGTGCAAAAAGTCCTGCAAGCAGCATCTTTGGGGCGGGTTGGGATCGCTCTAAATAGCGCTCCCAAAATGATCCTGCCCATTGAAATGAATGGGCAGCGCTTCCAAGCACCTGAAAAGCGCTTCGGAAGCGCCACAAAAGGGGTCCTTTTTTGTGTATATTTAACCAGTTGCTGACGGCGGCAACGCGAACTGCCGTCAGCTGGCAGCGGGCGCAGGTGCGAGTATTGTGGGCGCTCGCGCGCTCACACGCTAGGGGGGAGCAAATCAGCGCGTGGGGAGGACTTAATGTCCGCCAGCTACCCGCGATCGCTCCCCCGCAGTGACAGAACAGGGATCCATGAATGTAAACAAGCAGATCCCCGTTCTGACACGGAAGAGGAGAGTGATCGTATGTTCCCAGTATACGGGAGCAGCGATCTCTCTCTCTCTCAGTGAGCCCAGCCCCCCACACAGTTAGAAACACCTCCCAGGGAACACATTTAACCCTTTGATTGCCCCCTAGTGTTCCCTGCCAGTGACATTTATACAGTAATCAATGGCTATTTAAAGCTCTGATTGCTGTATAAACGTTAATGGTCCCAAAAAAAGTGTCAAAAGTGTCCGATATGTCCGCCACAATATCGCAGTCACATTAAAAATCGCAGATCGCTGTCATTACTAGTAAAAAAAAATAATGAAAATGCCATAAATCAATTCTCATCATTTGTAGGCGCTATAACTTTTGCGCAAACTAACCTATATAAGCTTATTGAGATCTTTTTTACCAAAAATATGAGGAAGAATACATATCGGCCTAAACTGATAGATACATTTGGTTTTTTTTTTAGATTTTTTTTTTTTGGATATGTATTATAACAAAAAGTAAAAAATATTGTTTTTTCTCAAAATTGCCGCTCTTTTTTTGTTTATAGTGCAAAAAATAAAAACCGCAGAGGTAATCAAATGTTACCAAAAGAAAGCTCTATTCGTGGGAAGAAAAGGACGTCAGTTTTGTTTGGGTACAACGTTGTACAACCACGCAATTGTCAGGTAGGGGGTAAATCCTTCTGGGGCTGAAGTGGTTAAATTACTGCTGTCATGTGACCTTAAAAAAATGGCCCGCTAGTGCCTGAAAATCGGCGCAAAAGCGCTGCTAAAATTCTGCTAACGCATGGCAAAAACGATCGGCGATTTAGCGGTGTTTTAGCGCCGCCTCAGTGTGAAAGGGGCCTTAGGCCCCAGTCTATGTCCGGAGTGTGCAAGAGAGGATGTTCCTGCATACAGTGGGACCACGGAGAACAATTGTAGCCACCCTCTAACAGGAGGTTCGATAGCAGCAACAAAAAAAAAAAAGGAATGTGAAGACTTGGAGGAGGCCCAGTGCGATAGAAGGTACTCTTCGGAGTTAAGAATATATACTTGAATAGAACTTTTCAAACCAGAGTTTAGTATCACTTTAAGTACCTAAGCATCTAATGACCCATGCAAAGTATACTATAGGCTGAGACATCAGCTTAAAGCATTTGTTACCCCAACACTTCATATTCCTGATATGTGCCTGCTGTACAATGTACTTGTATGAGAGAGTATTCTGTTCTCCTTCTATTGCTTCCTTTATGTGAAATCCCTGGTGATCCTGCTATTCCCTCTGCTTTCCTATTAAACTGGCCACACTAAGTAGGAGAGAACAACTAAGCAGGAGAGAACAGCGCCCTGCTTTCCTCCAATCATCAGACTTGTCCTGGACCACCGGAAAGTCCATTGTGCTGCTGCTTCTCCTTCCCCCAGCTCTTATGCGGTGGAGAACAGAGGGAGTGTGATCACTTATAAAAAAGGGAAAAAAGGCATTTATAATATATTTTTATATAGCTATACAACAATGTTTTGCCTTTCATGTCCATTTTAAATTGAATGTGTTGTTTTACTAGGTGATGGTGGTGGGTAGTGTGGAACGTTCATAAAGTATCAAGCAGAGACCTTTGTGCAAGGCTGTATCAAGCAGAGTTTTTGCCAGATGAGTAAAGGTGATGTACGTATTGTCACACATGTGAAAGCGTTATTTTATTTTATCTACTGCAAAGCAAGAGTTTTCAATATGCTGGTCTCATGATACCAGTCATATCATTTCTAGCTATTGCTAATTGCACTACTTGTATACAGTCTGATTGCCGCAAGTGATACATAGATGGGTGAAAGTACTACATCCCAGGGAAAGTATTATTTTACTGAAAGGGTGGTTGATGATTGGAATAAACTACCAACAGAGGTTGTGAGACAGTCAACAGTAAATGGCTTCAAACATGCTTGGGATAAACATAAATCTATAGTCAGACAACAAGGTTAATGTAAAAAAAAAAATAAAAATAAAATAAATTTAAAAATAAATAAATAAATAAAAATAAAAAGGGGCAGACTCGATGGACCACTCAGTCTTTTTCTGCCGTCACTTTTCTATGACTGCAAGGACAGAAAGAGAAATCCCTTAGTAGCACCCCCCCCCCCCCTTTGCACTGACTTGTTTACCAGCAGTTAACATGGTATTAAACCCAAAAGAAAACATTTATCATATTGCAGGTTACCAATTCTTGGATGTGGTGGGTGCATTCGTTTTCTTGTTTTACGCTATCAGTCCCTTATTTTCATCTGGTGATCTGGCTAGTAAGTCTGTTATTTTTCAACAGATCGTACTGTTCTGCAGATGTAGCAGCTAATAGGTTGAGAAAAACCACCAACAGGGGTGCTTACAATGATCAACATTTATTTATTTATGTCAAATATTTATTCCAAAAGGGAAAAAAAGTTTGTTGTAACTGATTATAAAGAGTTGGTAAGTTCAACTTCAATTGGTTTGTGTATTTAAATCTGCTAGTACATCTGATACTCTCCTCTTCCCAGACTAACAATGCTGCTATCCAAATGTGGCTTCTGTGCTCCTTCATCCAGAGTGGGGGCACTCCAATGCAGGGGGTGTGTTACTGGCCAAGTGAAAACAGAGGTAAAAAAGCCTAAAAAAAAGGAAAACTAATACAACCACCACATCTAAAGACTGGTAAGCTACAATATATTACATTTTTGGGTTTGGGTTTAATACCGCTTGAAGTTGGCCATACATGGATTGAAATTTGGCCCCTTCAGCAGGGACCAGCCTAATTTCAACCCAGTTGGGCACTGTGGTTGAACAGAAGTGGATTTGTAGATCTGATGTTCAACCACCCTGTTGGAATACTTCTGCTTGGAAGGGGCTCCCAGATGTCTCCATGCTGTTAGAATGCAATGATACAGAAGGAGGATTCCCCCATCCACCTCAAATGTGTGGATGGAGGGATTGAGTCAGTTTTTTTTGTTCAACTCCTTGGTTAAACAAAAAAACGACTCATCTATGGCCTGCCTTAAAATTTAAAGCTGAACACCCGATAAACCAAAAATGTTCTAAATAGAGAAGCCACGTGTATTCTTACATGAATCTTTCTATGATTTGTGTATTTCTTCCAGACCTGTGCATCAATCCAATGTGAAAGTTTACCCCTGTGCAGAAGCTTCCTTTAATATAGACCAGACCAAAAGATAAGAGTCCAAATGAATTTATTGATGATGTGTTAAAAGAGAGTCAACACATTTCAGGGGTCAAATAAACTCCCCCTTCATCAGGGCTTCAGTTAAAAAGGAGAACCTTGAAGGGACTCAAAGTAAGGCTCTCCTGTTTAAATCTGCGCAGGGAAGCAGATTGCTGGATTAGGATTCCTGGTCAGTGGTGTCTGCATCAGCAGGCAAAATAAGAAGGACTCTTATCTTTTGGTCTGGCACTCCTTCTCATATATGCACATCTTTTCCTGATAACCAGCTGGAGTACCCACAGTAGGGTAGCCTTGCCTGTTGTAAGCAGCCTAACCTGAGCCAGTGGGCTCTTCAAATGTTTTTTGCCCCCTTACCACCTTGTTTAAACTCCTATCAAAGTCCTAACGCCTCTTGAATGCCCTCTTTTCATTGGAGTGTAATACAGACCAGTCACTGCTGCTCGCTCTCCTTGTGCAAGGTGACTGGTCTAGTCTCCACCCCCTCCTGTAGTTTTCTACAGGCAGCCTGTAGTGGGTGGGACCTGCTGAGTCCCTCCTACAGCTTTGTTCTTCTGCAAAAGCTTTGTGCAGCATATTGATGATGTTACAGCTACTTTTAAAGCACCTGAGTTTGTAAAGGCATTTGGAGCAAACAAAGTGGATTGATATCCATTGTGGTTTTTAACCACTTAACGACCGCTTGCCGTAATTGGACGGCTGCAGTCTGGCTCAGTTGCGCATATCGCCGTCACCTAACGGTGGCCGCAAGAGCGAGGATCGTGGGCGCGCGCGCTCACTGTGTAGCCAGGGAGTGGGTAGGACGGACTCGATGTCCGCCGGCTACCAGCGATCGCTTCCCCACAGTGACAGAATGGGGACCGCTAATGTAAACAAGCGGATCCCCGTTCTGACAGGGGAGAAGGAGTGTGATTGTATGTTCCCTGTATATGGGAGCAGCGATCACTCTCCTCCCCCAGTCAGCCCAACCCCCACACAGTTAGAAACACAAAGCATGGAACAAAGTTAACCCAGTAACATTTACACAGTAATCAGTGCATTCTCATAGCACTGATTGCTGTATAAATGCCAATGGTCCCAAAAAAGTGTTAAAAGTGTCCAACATGCCCGCTGCAATGTCGCAGTCCCAATAAAAATTGCAGATCGCCGCCTTTACTAGTAAAAAATTTGAAAAAAACAAAAACTCCATAAATTCATTCTCATCGTTTATAAACGCGGCAACTTTTGCGCAAACCAATCAATATACGCCCATTGTGATTTTTTTTTTACCAAAAATATGAGGAAGAATATATACATCGACCTAAACTGATTAATACATTTGCTTTTTAAATATTTTTTTGGGTATGTATTATAGCAAAAAGTAAGAAATATTGTTTTTTTTTTTCAAAATTGTCGCTCTTTCTTTGTTTATAGTGCAAAAAATAAAAACCACAGAGGTGGTAAAATACCACCAAAAGTACGCTCTATGGGAATATGACGTCAATTTCGTTTGGGTACAACGTCGCACGACCACACAATTGCCAGTTAAAGTGACGCAGTGCAGAATCACAAAAAGTGCTCTGGTCAGGAAGGGGGTAAATCTTTCCGGGGCTGAAGTGGTTAATGAATATATTTAATTGAAAGTTTTTTGTGCTTAGAGCTCAGCTTTAAATTTGAACTCCAGACACACATAAAAGACACACATTTATAATCTCGGATGCTATTCATGCATTATCAAATGTATTTTTTTAATGCAAGTGGTGTAAAGCTGGCAATACACTAGATTTTTGAGCAACCATTCAAAAGAAGTTTCTGTTTTATTCTTATTATATTACATTCTCAATATTACAAAAAAAAATTACAAAAACAAGCAAAAGGAAAGACATTCTGACATATCCAAATACAAATAGATAAATCATATATCATCCAGAAACAAAGAAAGATATGAGTATAAGCAATTTATAGAATACTTGATATAAACTTACTATATCATTTTCCTTTAAGCCAGTGGTTCTCAACTCCGGTCCTCGTGACCCACCAACAGGCCAGATTTTAAGTATTACCTTGGGGAGATGCAGACTAGAACACTGCAATCACTGAGCAGCAAATTATATCACCTGTGATGTATTTCAGTTATCCTGCAAACCTGGCCTGTTAGTGGGTCCTAAGGACAGGAGTTGAGAACCACTGCTTTAAGCACTTCAGCTCCGGAAGGCACTTTTAGTTAAACAGCACTGCGTCGCTTTAACTGACAATTGCGCAGTCGTGCGACGTTGTACCCAAACAAAATTGACATTCTTTTTTTTCCCCACAAATAGAGGTTTCTTTTGGTGGTATTTGATCACCTCTGCAGTTTTAATTTTTTGCGCTATAAATAAACAATTTTGAAAAAATATATATTTTTTACTTTTTGCTATAATGCATATAAAAAATATATATATGAAAAACACATGTATTCCTCACTTTAGGCCGATATATATTCTTCTACATGTTTTTGGTAAAAAAAATGCAATAGGCGTATATTGTTTGGGTTGCGCAAAGGTTATCGGGTTTACAAACTATGGGAATAAATTTATAGCATTTTTATTTATTTATTTTACTAGTAAGGGTGGTGATCTGTGATTTTTAGTGGTACTGCGATATTGCGACGAACAGATCAGACATTTTTTACACTTTTTTGGGACCAATGATATTTATACAGCGGTCAGAGCTAAAAATAGCCACTGATTACTGTATAAATGTCACTGGCAGTGAAGGGGTTAACACTAGGGGCCATCAAGGGGTTAAGTGTTCCCTAGGGAGAAAGAAAACTGCTCCCGATCACTGGGAACAGACAATCTCTCTCCACTTCCCTGTCAAACCGGAGATCTGTTTGTTTACTTCAACAGATCACCATTCTGGCTCTGTGAGCAGTGATCGCGCGTGGCCGACGGACATCCCACCCACCGGTGTGCACCCCCTACAGTCTCTTAAAACGCCGCCGTACAGCTACGATGATTTGTGTAATAGATCCAACCTGCCACCATCAAGCGACGGTGGCTGGTCGGCAAATGGTTAAATTAAGGTTTAAAGGCAGAAGGCCTTTTTATCTTAAAGTGGTTGTAAAGGCATAACATTTTTAGCTTAATGCATTCTATGCACTAAGATAAAAACCTCTTGTGTGCAGCCCCCCTCCCCCAGCAGTCCCTAATTACTTACCTGAGCCCCTTCTCTCTCCAGTGATGTCCGCAAATGTCTAAGCCATCCAGGACGCTCCTCCTGATTGGCTGAGACACAGCAGTGGTCCCACTGGCTCCTGCGGCTGGCAATCAAAGTCAGTCAGCCAATCAGGGGAGAGAGGGGGCGGGGCAGGGTCTGGGCTCCATGTCTGAATGGACACACAGAGCTCTGACTCGGCTCAGGTGCCCCCATAGAAAGCTGCTGGCTACGGCGGCACTCAATAGGAGGGAGGGGGCAGGAACAGCAAAGAGGGACCTGAGAAGAGGAGGGCTGCTCTGTGCAAAACTAAATGCACAGAGGAGGTAAGTAAAACATGTTTGTTATTTTTTTTTTTTAAATGTGACTTTACAATCACATTCTATGCATTAAGCTAAAAAAAATTTCTGTGCGCAGCAGCCTCCCTCAGCCCTCTTAACACTTACCTGAGCCCCATCTCAATCCAGCGGTGTTGCACAAGAGACTGGGCCATACGGGACTCTCCCTCCTCATTGGCTGAGACAACAGTGAAGCGCCATTGGCTCCCACAGCTGTCAACAAAATCAGTGAACCAATGAGGAAAGAGAGGGGGCGGGACCGGGCCTCGGCTCCGTGTCTGAATGGACACAGGGAGCTTCGGCTTGGCTCAGGTTGGGTGCCCCCATAGCTAGTTGCTTGCTGTGGGGGCACTCAACAGGAGAAAGGGGCCAGGAGCACCAAAGGGGGACCCAAGAAGAGGTGGATCCAGCAAAACCACTGCACAGGACAGGTAAGTATAACATGTTTGTTATTCAGACTTTAGTATCACTTCAAACTAAATTTAAAAAAGCATTCTTTACGATTGACAAGATGAAGAAATCCACCAATGACCAACTCATTCAACCTCAAGATTTTGCATAAAACCAGGTTGTCACAAAAAAGGAAAAATGAACTAAATATCAGAATGAAATACAGGAGGAAAAAGAATTGGAACCATACTATTATTTTTTATTTTCAGTAACCCAAGTCCTGAACTCTAGAGAGAGACGAAAAGAAAGCCATGGGATCCATGTACTTAAAAACTGTTCTGTTTTATAATTTTCCCGTGACATCAAACATTCAAGATCACAAATAGCATCTAATCCCACCACCCATTCCGCCATTGATGGTATCACAGTAGACTTCCAATGCGGTGGAAATACAGATCTTGCTGCTGAAATGAAATGTCTGAAGACGTTGTTTTTAACAGATTTAACAGGGACCGGGATGATAGAGAACATTCTTACAAAAACTCATATGAAGATTCTCTGTACGATCGATTGATGAAAGTGCTTCAAATTGTTGTTTGCTTTTACCATTTGAGTTTGGAACAAATGGACTTTCACAAATTTATTTATCATAGAAACCTTTTTCATCCTGCTCCTTCAAATTTTCTCATCTTTGTGGCCAAAAACGAACATCAATTTGACCCCTCTGACAATTCAACAATAAAACGAATATTCTTAAAAGAAAACATTTCAAATGAAATTCTACTAGTATATGATGAGCTTAACGTGATTCTAACGGCTGTATTTTATTTTACAAAAATAATCCATACTCATCCACTTCTTAATAGCCCTGTAATCTATTTTTCATGGAATGATTTTTCCTGCCTTCATTTAGCATCCTCCATGAGCCCACAAACCTCTCTTTTTCCCCTCACTTTCATATGTTTGGAATGAACAGTTTATGTTAGTTGCAAATGGTCATGTGCACTGCTCTATGCACACTACAAATCCCATAGTCCATGGTGGCTATGTTTCTAGATATAGTCCATGGAGAAAAAATGTAGCCACCCTCTAACGGAGATTCGGATAAAGGCAAAAAAAAAAAAAATTAAGGAATTTGGAGATTTGGTGACTGAGAGCAATAAAAGGCACTTTTTTGAGTTAAAAAGACATACAGACGGTCCCCTAGTTACAAACGACTCCTACTTACAAACGGAGGGAGACACCAGGAAGCAAGAGGAAATCTCCCCCTAGGAAGGGAATTCACTCCTGTAAGAGTTATTATGGGAAAAAGGAGTCTCCACTGAAGCTTTATCACCAATCCTTGTTTCCACAACAACTCAAAATTTTCAAAATTCAATTTTCATAGGGACAGAAAGTGAGGTAAAATCTTCTAAACAGAAGTACAGATAGCAAAACCAATCTTACAGGGGTGTTACCCCTTCCCTATGCTATCCAAAAGCTTAAAAAATATTGTTTTGGCTGGAGGTACACTTAAAAAATGTACCTAAAAATGGGAGTTAGATCTCCAAGAAACTATAGAGCTAAATGAATGGTATAACATGGCTCTGGGGGGGCTTCAAGATCTCTTATTAACACCTCAATCATAGAAGCGAATTATAAGGTGCTTCTGAGATGGTACATGGTTACAGCGAGAATCGCAGCCTATGTATTGGGAGCATCCTCTTTATGCTTTTGGGGGTGCGGGCAAGAAGGAACGGTGTACCACATCTGGTGGCAATGCTCAAAGGTGTGGCGGTTCTAGATAAGGATGTACAATTTTATATACTTACTTACCCAATTAAACCTAGCCAAGTCTCCCAAACAGGCTTTACTGGGCGTTAAGGTAGAGAAAGTATCTAAAGCTCAGAGGCGCCGTATAACATCAGCAAAAATTATTATTGCTAAGGCTGGATTCACACCAGTCCGGTGTGAATTCCAGCCTGTCTGCTGCCCAGAAGGGGCGGAGCCGCCGGTCGGCGGCTCCTGTCCGTTCTCACAGTGCAGCAGCTGTGGGGGGAGGGAGGGGGAGGGGCCACATGCAGGGGAAATATCCCCATTCAGTGCGGAGTGCATCTCCGTGTTATATGCGCTCCCATTGAACACAACGGGCTGGGAATTCGCACCGCATTGCACAGAAAACACACACGTTTTCTGTGCAATACGGAGTGCGAATGCACCGGACATATGTGAACTGGACACCCTGAAAACAATGTGTTTTCAAGTGTCCTGCGAATTGGATGCGGTTTAAGCCACATCCAATTCGCATAGGTGTGAACCCAGCCTCACTCTTGGAAATCAGCCAGTTTACCATTTGCACAACTTAAACACAAACTTTTCTGGATAATGCTAAATGAGCGTATTACTGCAATTCTCCAAAATAAGATTAAGCGGTCTGAAAAGGTTTGGGATCCATGGGTCAGATACTTAAATGGAGATTTTATAAACAACAGGTTGCGCTAAAATGACGGTAGGTAGATACATATAGCATGCATCCCATAAATACATGTAAATCATACAGTCAAAATAAACATAAATGGTGTAGAAGAAAGTAGAGATGTAGATGTATCTTCACAGATATAGACCACCGTGTGATAGTTCAAATTCAGTAGTGATACCTGCACCTCACATCTAATAACTGCTTACCAGATGTAAGCGCATGAGCGCTTTGGCTGTACCCCAGCCCGGGTCCCCCCTGGGGATAAATACGACAATCTTGGGGTCCTGATGTAGCAGAGTTGGCTTGGGTGAACCACAGAGGTAGTGGAAAGGACTACCCGGATACGCCTCCCGGGAGGATAGCAGTCCAATAAGGTTCTTTACACCCCCAGGTAAACTCACCACGGCACCCAAAGAAAGAGAAGGTACTGATAGTGTGATAACGTTTCAGTGGATTTAATAAAATAAAAGTATTGGACTTACATCAGATAAAAACAACAAGGGCGTCCAAGAACGTTAAGCCGGCCGGCTGTAGACTTCAAACACTCAATGGCAATGACGTCAGCGCGTCTTGCCCGACGTACGTTTAAGCTTTCCAGCCCCATGACTATGTCTCGGTAGATGAAGCCAACTCTGCTACATCAGGACCCCAAGATTGTCGTATTTATCCCCAGGGGGGACCCGGGCTGGGGTACAGCCAAAGAGCTCATGCGCTTACATCTGGTAAGCAGTTATTAGATGTGAAGTTGAGGTATCACTACTGAATTTGAACTATCACACGGTGGTCTATATCTGGGAGGATACATCTATATCTCTACTTTCATCTACACCATTTATGTTTATTTGGACTATATGATTTACATGTATTTATGGGATGCATGCTATATGTATCTACCTACCGTCATTTTAGTGCAACCTGTGGTTTATAAAATAGTGTGTTTGAAGTACATGGTTAGTACTGTTTGGTTGCAGCTGTGGTTGCTTAGTGCTTTTATATAGTCTAGCGCTGTGTTATCCTCTTTTGTATTGCACTTAAATGGAGATCCTAGAGCCATATTGGATTAGAGACAACCCGAGAGGGTGGAGGTCGGTGTAGGGGGTCTTACCATTTGTTAGGGGGTCACCTTATCTTTTTATTTCTTCTCTTTTACTTCTTTAACTTTTATCTCTTTTTTCTCTGGTATTACTGCAAAATTGATTTCACATACTCACACTGTTGGTGAGAAGATTATTTTGGAAACGTTTTGACATTTAAGTGTTTGAACAGGGCTTCATCAATACCTGTACCCAGTATACCGATGTACATGCAAACTGAAAACAATTCTTATCATTTGTCACAACTTTTATATATTTCATTGTGAAAATCCAATAAAAATATTGAAAATAAAAAATGTACCTGTTCCGACTTACAAACAAATTCAACTTAAGAACAAACCTACAGACCCTCTCTTGTTTGTAACCCGGGGACTGCCTGTACTTGAACAGATCCCATAGCCCATAGTCCATCTTGGCAGTGTGTAAGAGAAGGTTCCTACATACATGCATTCCTTTGTACAATAAGACCATGGAAAATAGATGTAGCCACCCTCTAACAGAAAGTTGGATCACAAGGGCAAAAAAAAAAAAAAAGAAGAATATATAGATGTGAACAGGCAAGCTACTTATTGCATTAGAGACCCGCAATTAATAAAATAAACCCACCTGCTTGCTTGCAATCTTCTGCAGAGTATACACTGAGCTGTGCATGCATGGGAGTAAGTCATCCCACCCCAGTCAATCAAGATGGCCAAAGACCGTAACCTGGAAGAAATCAGGGAGAAGATGCCAGCGCCAGCAAGGCACATAATGGGCATCAGGCTATTGACCCAAAGGTAAGTATTGCAGACTTTAGTTCTACTTTGAGAACACATACTTGAATGGATATTTTAAACCAGTCATTAGAGCCACTTTAAAAAAGCAGAACTAAGAAAAACGAATTATATCTTACTTATCTCCCTTCCAGGCCAATAAAATATAAGAAAAATAAGAAAGGAAGAAATTAAGCAAATGACAGAGTCTACACTCAGGAAGTCTGAGCCCAATGATTCTGCTTCCTTCTCAGCGGGATGTCATACGTCTGCAGACACATAAAGGACCTATAAGCTACAAATCTATCTCCGCCACAGCGTGAGTGTTACTATTCTTACAGAAGAATACAAAATCTTATTATAAGCAGCATCTCAATGCTTATGATAGATTCTTCTCCCTAAGGCATTATTTGTCATGTCACAATAGAAAAGCAAGATATAAGATCTACTTTCATTTAACCCAGCCAATTATCCTACCGTGCGTTCCCCTTCACCCTGCACTGTACATTGTGTGTTGTTTAGTGGTAGCGTCCTCGTCAGTCTGTCTGAGCAAAAAACATTTCCATTTACATCTGCCTGGAGTCATTTCAATGATTGCATTTATACTACTGTATGTGGATTAAACAAACTATAGATTTAACAACGTAATTGTCATTTAATTCACTAAGCGAAGCACTTAGATTGTGAAAAATATGTATATTTATAACCACTTCTGTGCTTATCTGTTTAACTATATAAACACATTTATTATATTCATACATTATGTCTGTCCAGGCAGCTCTTGCTAGATTAATTAAATGGAAATAATATTTACAATTAGATCATCGATGATGTCTAAAGCACAACGAAGATATAACCTCTAAATGAATGACGTTCAGATTTCTAAAGCGCAACATATAACAAAAAAAATTGCATTTTTTTTTTTTAGGGCCCGTTCTAACTTTAGTTCTGCAGTGCATTAAGAATTGTTTTGCGCATTAATCTGTTTGCGCTACAGCAGCCCATTCATTTAGACTGAGCTGCCCGTGCACTACAACGCAACCACAATCATATATGACCCATTTTCTCTAAACCAGTGCATTGGGGTGCCATCCAAAATGAATGGCACTGCATCACACACCTACTTAGTAGAGCAATGCTGTGCCTGTTACCATGCATCATCCTAGTGTATAGGCCTCATGCACACTAGACATTTTTTTTCTGCTGCTCCTAGGGGCAATTGGCATTTTTTTCCTACCTTGAAACTCCCCTGCATATTAGCCTATATGCCCATGCACATATTGGTGTCTAGAGATGTTGAGAGGCATTTAAAGGCAGAAAAAAACCGATATAGCCAGTGCATCCAGGAGCAGCAGAGGTTTAGCAGAAAAAAATGCTTGACAAACCTTTAAGCAGAGTTCTACCCAAAAGTGGAACTTCCTCTCTAAGGGAAGGTAACCCCCCTGACTTGTCACAATTGGCATGTCATTTTTTTGGGGGGGCATCCTGTTTTCACAGGGTCCCACTTCCTCTCCTGGTGCCGCGGAACCGTAAGGAAGTTCACCTTCCCCCCTCCCTCTCGGCGATCTTCTGAGACACGTCACAAGTCCCAGAAGATGCGCCTGCCATTCACAGTGCGCAGCGCGACTCGCACATGCGCAGTGCACGCCCGGCTTTGAAGCCAAAGCCAGGTGCCCACACTTGTGATGCCGCCGCCACTGGAGGGAGGGGGAGAAGAGCGAGGCTGCGGGCGGATGCATTGTTGGAGCCTGGGACAGGTGAGTGTCTGATTATTAAAAGTTAGCAGCTACACTTTTTATAGCTGTGTAGAAATAAACAAGATTGGCGCCACTAGAGGTTTACCGAAAACAAAAAATGAAATAGAGTTGTGCTGCCCCCTTTCTGTAAAAAGAGATTTTAAACCTGCATTATAAAGGTAAGTAAAAGGACATGGCGCTCACTCGTTTACCATTGAATCAATCTATGTGCATAAATATACTACATGCAATTCAGCAAAAGTTCATGAAGATTTAATATTGGGATTTCAATTCAACAAAAATTTGTAAAAATAGAAATAATAAGTCCATCCACCAAGTGTGAAAGAGATGTGTTTCCAAAAACGTTTTCTTCAATTAAAATTAGTGCTCAATCATCATTTGTGCTAAAGCACTACACACTCACCAGAAATATAATTAATATATGCCTTTGTTATATTATATGGCAAATGGGACCATCCTCCTCAGACCAAAAAAACGGACCAAATGAGACATCCACTGACTCAGAATCCCCTTGTGTATTTCCAAACAGATTCTGCAATTGTGCTCAAAGACAGACAGATCGACATATCATTGTGCAACTTTGTTTAATAAACTGATGTAAAATACATAAACATAAAGTGCGAACAATGCCAGGTAGCATGGCGTGCGCTCCAGCAAACGGAACCAAAAGGAACGGAAGAGACGCCAAGCGGAAGCGGGTGTGGTCTCAATGCATTTTATGTGTAAACACATCATCAGGAAGCTCACCTGCCTCCATTTTGTTGGAGTCCTTTATACCCCTTACATGATCCTGATAGGTCAGACGGCTCGGGGGGAATTAAAATTTTAATTAGCCAATATGTTTAGACGCAATGGGTGTTTATCAAATATAGCTGTGCATCTTGGTAGGCATCAACATTATAGCTGGGAAATGCTTATTTGCTACATGTTTTAATTAAAATATCAATACATAAAAACATTATAAACAAAGATTTGCAATGGTTTACAACATATATTAGAAAAATAGAAATGTATTTATTTTTGAACTATAATCATTAGCTCTTATATTAGACAACAAAATGGAGGCGGGTGAGCTTCCTGATGACGTGTTTACACCCAAAATTCATTGAGGCCACACCTGCCTCTGCTTGACGTCACTTCCGGTCCTGTTGGTTCCGTTTTGCACTGTGGCACAGCGCTCTCAATAGACAGCGTGTGCGCAGTGCACATGTGTCAGTGATGTCACCAGCTGCTACTAAAATAATTATCTCCTTAACTGTGCACGTTTGGGAGATATCTACTGTACCTACAGGTAAGCCCTATTATAGGCTTACCTGTAGGTATAAACAAACAAGTGGACATTACTACCGCTTTAACTGGAAGATGGTAATACTTCTCTGGGACCTTTTTTTTTTTTTTTTTTTTTTTAACAGGGGGAGGGACATGGTTTTAAAAAATAAATCAATGGAGTTCAGTTTTTCATAAGCAGTGATATTTACTTGTATTTTCCCCTTAATACACTCCATTAATACCTTGGATTTGTATCAACATATTTGAATTATTAGATCTTCTATCTTATTGTCCATTCTACTTGCTCCCAGCTTCCTTTTCCTGCATTACTGGAGAAGGTGTGTTGTGTAAGGACAAGCAGACCTTATAGCTCCTTCTTCATTCACAGAAATGAAAAAATATATTTTTACAGCCAATGTAACAATGTTTTTAATTTTAATACGTTTTCTGCTTTGTGCTTTCAAAAACTGCCACTGGATTTGTATTGCAATGACTTCTAAAAATAGAATCATGTTTTCTCAAGTAGAACATTCCTGTCTCTCAATACAACCGTGTTTTCAAGCCTTGGAAAATGAAAACATTATTTGCCTTTCCTATGCACAATGCTGGTTAGAATATAGGAGAGCCAATTAAATATATATATATATATATATATATATATATATATATATATACATATATATATAATATGTTTCCATAAAACACAAATATTTGCTAACAAAAGTATTAAGTATGTTGACGTTTTAAGTATGCCCTGAATACTTATCCACATAAGAACTTTAACCAATAATCGGTTTTCTTTAATGGAGGTGTTGTCCATGGTAACCTATCATATTTTTGTGAAAATCGAAAGGCCTTTGCCCCAGTTTTATTTAGTTTTCTTTATTTGAATTTTTACAACTTTGTAAACTGATATTTTATATATTTTTCCAATATTTTATTTAGATTAGAAAAATATTTTCTTTATAAACGAAAACTTAATTTAGCATTGATTGAGAGCATGCTCAGCTTTCTAATAAAAAGCCCAGCACTGTCTGCTCAGCTGACCACTGCTTCCTCATAAAAATCCATATGGGTAAGCTAGCAGACAGAGATGCAGTTGTGCCATTCCACTGACTAATCTAGTGTGTCCATTGTAAATTGCTCTCAATATAAGAAAAATCTAGTCTACTGGCATAGCAATTGAGCCTCTAGCATGCCACCTGCTGGTTGCAAGTGGTAAATATGGCATTTTTAATGGAATACTTCACATTTACTTGACTAAACAGATAATTGAAAATTTGGAAACATTTTAGTTTCTTTTCGTTATTCCTGAACATATTGATTATCATTTAGGAACAGAACACTAAATTGATTTATGGCATAGGGGGAATATTTACTAAAACTGGTGCACACAGAATCTGGTGTAGCTGTGTATAGTAAGCAGCTTCTTACTTCGGCTTGTTCAATTAAAGCGGAGTTCCCCTCAAAAGGGGCACTTCCTCTTATCTATCTCCCCCTCCCCCTCCGGTGCCACATTTGGGGGGAACAGGTATCTGATTTTGACAGGTACTCCTTCCGTAGCGCTGTCCCTTGGAAGTTGGGCCCCCTCCTCCTTCCTCCACCACCAGGCCAATTAAAAAGCACGGCGTGCTTCATGCATGCGCAGTAGGGACCCGGCCGTGAAGCCAGGTTCCCTTACCGGCAATGGCAGCGACCACACCCGACAGCCGATCCTAAAATCGGCTGGCTTACCAACATTGCGGGAACCCTGGACAGCTAAGTGTCCCAATATTAAAAGTCAACAGCTACAGTATTTGTACGAAGGGGTGCTGATATGTATTGAGCCTTACCCAGAAACAACAGGAAGCTGTAAATTGCAGGGTGTACTGGCCAATTTGTTTATATTCAATGGTGCAAAAATCAACTACCTATGGTTTTAACTTATCTTTCTTTTTCAGGTCCAAAATGAACATGGCAGCACCTCCAGAAAAATTCAATGTGGAAGAGCATAGGATCATAACCAAGTTCCTGTTTCTCCAAGGGAAAGGTGTGAAGCAGATCCAAGATGAAGTTACAAACTTTAAGTGACAGTGGCACTTCATATGCAACAGTTAAACTTTGGGTTGTCAATTTTAAAACTGGCCACTTCAGTGTTGAAAGTAAGAAACCCAGTGGAAGGCCTGTTTCTGTCTCCGTGCCTGCAAATGTGAAAGCCATCCATGACATGATCATGGAGGACCGCCGAATATCAGCCAAAAGTATTGCTACATATCTGGGAATATCACGTGAGAGAGTTGATGCAATTATCCACAATGACTTGGAAATGAGAAAGATTGCAGCAAAGTGGATCCCAAGACTTTTGACAACCGAACAATAGAGGAAACGTCTGGAGACGTTAGTGGCTGTTTTGGAACATTTTGCAAGAAATGAGTTAGATTTCCTGGAAGAACAGGTAACTGGTGATAAGACATGGATCTACTGTTATGATCCTAAGACATATGAACAATCCAAGGAATAGAAGCACAGTGGTTCCCCCAGGCCAAAGAATTCCTGTGTGCAAAGGTCAGTGCAGAAGCAAATGGCAACAGTTTTTTGGGATAAGAAGGGAGTTCTGCTGGTGGACTACCTCCAAAAGAGCTCAACCATCAATGCAACATATTGCTGTGCTTTATTGACAAAGTTGAGGCAAATTATCGAGGAAAAACGTAGAGGACAGTTCTCCAAAGGTGTCCTCCTTTTGCATGACAATGCCTTGTCACATACTGCAGGTGAAACAATGGCAAAACTGACCTCCTTAGGCTTTCAAGTGATGCCCCATCAACCCTATTCGCCCAACCTGGCTCCTTCTAACTATTATCTTTTCCCCAAACTCAAGAAACACCTAAAGGGACAATGATTTGGGAGTGTTCCGGAGGCAACTAATGCTGCAAATGAGTTGTTACACCAGCAGTTGGAAGAATTTTATTTGTAGGGACTTAAGAAGCTGCAGGACAGATGTCACAAGTGCATTGGCGTCCTGGGGGAATATGTAGAATATTGTGGCAGTTACAGCTTCCTAGCTCAATTTTTTATGTGTAAGGCTCAATATTTATCAGTACCCCCTCGTAGCTGCTGACTTTTAATTTTTCGTGGGGGGTTGGAACACCTCTTTAAGCTTTAACAATAAAACCTGGAATCTGTTTGGTTCCTGTAAAGGAAATTTGTAAATCCTGTATTTAATTGTATTCTATTTTGTATGTTTGCCCATGTATTGCACACTGCACTCATTGTGCACACGGCACTAATAATGTTTTCATTACATGCTTGCATTCTTTAGAATCCTGATTAGAATTAGCCTGCCTAAGTTATGCCCCTTGTTACCATAAAAGTACAACTGTAATATTAATGTAATATTAATGTGATACTTATGTAATTATGTGTATAAAAACCTTTAATTGCAATAAAACAGAACAGTTATTTGGAAAGATGCAGAGTGTATCTTTTTGTGTCTGTTCCCTCCTGCAGTAGTTATTCATTTGGAACCACTAATCAATATAAGGATAGGAGTTGCTTATCTATGACATTTCCAGAACAGTTCGTATGCACTAGTTTCTGTGTGCACCAGTTTTCGTAAATTCACCCCATAGAGTATCAAGTTAGCTTTTTATAACATAGATATAAATTGATGTGCACCACTATTCATCCAATATGCATACTGCATTATCAAACTCGCCAAAACTCAGGGGAAGGTATAGAAACCATGGCAACTACAGTGAAGGGCTTGTGAAACAACGATAAAAACTGTGTTTCTCAGCTCCAGTCCTCGAATACTGCCAACAGGTGATGTTTTAATGATTTTCTCTTGCACAGGTGATCCAAGTCTCAGATATAACCTGTTCGGTTTTCCAATCTGTATGGCAGTCATGAAAAGAGTATTTTCATTCCCACAACTCCCTGGTGCCTCCAGTGATGATCCAGCCAAGTGATGATCCTTCGCAAAGGGGTGTTTAAGTGAACAGTTCTCTAAGGAACTGCATGTTGTGAGCATGTTTTAGGCCTAGGAATGCTCTTCCTTGTGCTCTACTGCAGTAAAGAATTTAGCATTTTCCTAGGGTCCGCTTACTTTTATTTTTTTTATTAAATTATGCCTGTACAGTGTAAAGTGAAACTAATCTGCAATAATAAATAGGCTTCTGATTTTACTCATGCCTCTTCTTAGCTCTGCTTTAGGCCTCATACACACGGGCGTTTGCAAAAAAATAAGCAAAACGCTGTGCCTGACGTCAGGGAAAAAAAAGCATTTTTTTTCGGCATTTTGCATTGACGTCAATGCACGTTTATTCACGCTAGATTTCAGCGGTGTTTCTCTGCCTCTATTCAAAATCAATGGCTCCCTGTGGGAGCCCATTGATATGAACAGAAGCCGCACCAGAAGTCGGATCAAGGTGATCCGACTTGCGGTGCGACTTGTGTGATAGGTGTCTTAAAGGGGACTCCCCGCAAAATATTTGCGTGAGGTTCCCCCCCCCAAGAGCATACCAGGCTCTTCGATCTGGCATGGATTTTAAGAGGAACCCCCACGCTGAAAAAATGGCGTAGGGTCCCCTCAAATCCATATCCAGACCCTTATCCGAGCACGCAGCCTGGCAGGCCAGGAAAGGGGGTGGGGACGAGCGAGTGCCCCCCCTCCTGGACCGTACTAGGCCACATGCCCTCAACATGGGGAGTATGGGTGCTTTGGGGCAGGGGGGGCACTTCGCCCCCCACCCCAAAGCACCTTGTCCCCATGTTGATGGGGACAAGAGCCTCTTCCCGACAACCCTGGCCGTTGGATGTCGGGGTCTGCAGGTGGGGGCTTATCGGAATCTGGAAGCCCCCTTTAATAAGGGGGCCCCCAGATGCCGGAACCCCCAACCTATGTAAATGAGTATGGGGTACATCGTACCCCTACCCATTTACCTGGGGGAAAAAAGCGTACCAAATAAACACACTACACAGATTTTAAAATATTTTTTAAATCAGCTGACATCTTCTCCTCTCTCTTCTCCCTCGTCTTCTTTCTTCGTCTCTTTTGCGGGGTCTTCTGTCTTCTGAGGGGTCTTCTGCGGGGTCTTCTGCTCTTTTGCCGCTGTCTCCCCGGCTAGCTTCTCCCGCTGCTTCTCCTTCTTCTTCTGGAGATGTTGACTCGTCACTCTCTTCCACTCGAATGCCGGGTCCGTGCTGCGCGGTTGCCTTATATTGGCATGGGGCGGGGCCACACAATGACGTCACTGGCCCACCCCAGGATGTGACATCATGAGGGTGGGGCTCATGATGACGTCATCGTGTGGCCCCACCCCATTCCAATATAAGGCAACCGCGCAGCACAGACTCATTTACTCATTTACATAGGGTGGGGGTGCCGGCATCTGGGGGCCCCCTTATTAAAGGGGGCTTACAGATTCTGATAAGCCCCCACCTGCAGACCCCGACAACCAACGGCCAGGGTTGTCGGGAAGAGGCTCTTGTCCCCATCAACATGGGGACAAGGTGCTTTGGGGTGGGGGGCGCAGTGCCCCCCTGCCCCAAAGCACCCATACTCCCCATGTTGAGGGCATGCAGCCTGCTACGGTCCAGGAGGGGGGCGCTCGCTCGTCCCCACCCCCTTTCCTGGCCTGCCAGGCTGCATGCTCGGATAAGGGTCTGGTATGCATTTTGAGGGGGACCCTACGCCGTTTTTTCGGCGTGGGGGTTCCTCTTAAAATCATTGCCAGATCGAAGAGCCTGGTATGCCCTTGGGGGGGAACCTCGTGCAATTTTTTTGCGGGGGTCCCCTTTAAGACACCTAGCACACAAGTCGCGCCGCAAGTCGGATCACTGTGATCCGACTTCTGGTGCGGCTTCTATTCAAATCAGTGGGCTCCCATAGGGAACCATTGATTTTGAATAGAACACCTGACGAGGCTTAACGCTGTGTATACAACGTTAAGCAACGTTACTGAGCGTTTTGCCGGCTCGGCATCAAAAACGCCATGACGCTGCAGCTTCGGAATGCACTGGTCCCGCGTTCTAGCTACAGCTCACTAACGCCAATGCCCTCTACTGCTCAAAAACGTCAGCGTTTCTAGAGGGCCATTGAATAACATGGAGAGCTGCAAAAAACGCCCAAAAACGTGGCATTACAAAACGCCCGAGTGTATGAGGCCTTATTGTTAAAAATGAGGCTTGTCCGTTATTGCAATAACAAACATCTGCCTGGATTGGTATTTTGTACATGCATAATAAAAATAAATACAACCTGTTCAGGGTCCTTGAGGATTATAGCTTAAAAACCTATGGTGAGATACAGGACAGATTGAACCAAAAGACAATCTGAAGGAAATGCTGGAAAACAGATCTAGTATAGATGAAAAAACTTAAATTGCATGGTGTAATCCATTATCCCTAAAGAGGGGGGATGTTCACTTTGCAAGGTGAATTTTCATGCTGTAAGGGAATTATCACTTAGCTTAGAAAATAAATTGAAGCCTTGATGACTTTATTCATCCAATCATGTGCAAGCAAAAAAGTTTGATTTTTCTTTTCCTTGCCCTTGAGTCTTTGTAAAGAATTCTTCACCACATTTATTAAGCAAAGTCAAAATTCACTTGCAAAGTGAAACTTCACTTTACAATGTACATATGCTCTACTCCTTTAGCAAATCAACCCCAATGTCACCTGGGACAAAATAATAGAGCCTTAAAGCTGAACATTACCCATAACAACTTGATAAAAATAATATTCCTTAGCAAGGAACTACATCCCATATTAATAATTGTGTTACCAAAATTAGTATGTGCAGTAAAATGCCTCCAGCATTGTTCATGTTTCATCTTACTGGAGGCTGCCATTCTGCTGAAGCCCAGTGCCCATTAGCAGCAATAAATCTTTCAGCTATCAGCAGATTGACCTCTACATTTTCTGCACAGTTCCAAAAAGAGAAACCAACGGAGCATGTATAGAGAAGGGTGAGAAGAAGTGGTTGATTTATTTAAACTGGTGAGTGCAATCTGATGCACCTGGTAGCCAATACATTACTAACAGCTTGTTTGATTAAGCTTTGGCAAAGCTGAATGGTTTCTATGCAGAGCTACCTCGGATTTTGGATTCTCCAGTTTTAGTAAATCAACCCCAGTGTATTACTGGATTTTAAACAGTATATGCACTTATTTTTACATAGCTATACCTGCAAAAGGGGTAGCATGAAGTGATCTAGTAGAGCTTAATTTATCCTCCTTTCCAGCAGGATATACTCACCCATCCAAGCACCCCTGCTGTCTCTCTGCTGCTGGAGTCCACTCTGAATAAGCTCTGGTATTGAATACTGTCAGAGCTTATCCAGGTGGGTGACGTCACTGCTTTCCTCGAAACTAAATGTTTTGTTCTGGTCTGACGATTGGCTTCTCACAAGCAATTACTAGAGTTGAGCAAAAGTTCGGGCCGAGCAAAAGTTCGGCCCGAACATTGCCTGTTCTCCCATTTCACAAACAAATGAATTTGCAGCACATTCAGCGGGATGTTGGGTCAGTGATATCACATAGGGGGGGTGCCACCAGGTGAGGTCATCAGGTGGCCCCACTCCTTACCTATTTAAGAACTGTCAAACCGAGGAGCAGGCATTCGGCGGTTAGACTTTGTCGCAGGTGGAGCAGTTTTCTTATTTTGGGGTCTGGTGGTGCGGCGGGTGTCGTGATTGATGATGGACTTACATGGGGGACATTGGTTTTTTTATATTTTTAAAAACGGAATGGTCAAACACTGTGTACCCCTACTCATTCACATAGGGAGGGGCCCCTCTTGTTAAAGGAGGTTTCCAGATTCTGATAAGCCCCCTGCCCGCAGACCCCCACAACCATAGCCCAGGGTTGTTGGGAAGAGGCCCTTGTAACCATCAACATAGAGACAAGGTGCTTTGGGGTGGGAAGGGGCAGAGCCCCCACCCCAAAGCAACCCCAGGTTGAGGGCATGTGGCCTGGTATGGTTCAGGAGGGGGGTGCTCACTCCTCTCCCCCTTTTCCTGACCTGCCGAGCTGCATGCTGGGATAAGGGTCTGGTATGAATTTTAGGGTGGTTCTATGCTGTTTCTTTTAAAAAATGTTGGCATGTGGTTCCCCTTAAAACCCATACCAGTCCCCAATTTTACATTTTTGTATTTTGTATTTGGTATTGTATTGTCGGCAATTTAAATGTAATTTTTTTTTCTTTATAAATGCCAGTTTTGCTGCAGCAGGTTCTATACATGGTACAGATACGCCACTTTACAGGCAGACTAAAGGAACCCCTTAGGCACTATATTTAAATAATTTTTTCATGTTTATTGTTTCACTTTGGGCATTAAAATCACTGCTCGTCTAAAAACAATCTTTTATAAAAAATGTTTGCATTGATACATGTCCCCCAGGGCAGTACCCAGGTCCCCATACCCTTTTTATGGCCAATAACTTGCATATAAGCCTTCAAAATGGGCACTTTTGATTTTTCAAGTTCAGGTCCCATAGACTTTTAATAGGGTTTGCGGGTTGGGTCATAACGTTTGGCATGTTCGAGAGTCCTGGAGTGAACCAAACCGGGGATAGTTCGGCCCATCTTTAGTGAGCACTGTCACATGCTACCCAATAACCAGAAGACCCACTTTTTTAGAGAAATGGAGCAAGAGCTGATCATAGGCTCGCAGGGGTGGGATATTAGCAGGTGCTGCCACTTTGCTCTAAATGGGCAATGTGACAATGCCTCTTTCAATAATGAATAGGTTTCTTGCTTTTCGGAATTAACAGAAGTAATCATTCTTTATGATGAACATATTTTTTTATTTGGTCACACTTTTTTGGAAACTTAATTGTTGTTCTTTAAAGCTAAAATAATTATTATTGGCTAGTTTATATAAATCATTACTTGGATATTCCAAATATATTTTTTCACAAATCAGTCTCCTTGATCCTTCAAGTAAAATCATTACTTATCAGTTGACGCCAGATTTCCTTTTAGAAAAAGTCAATTTCCGGACTGGATTAAACTGTTTATTGTGCTCTCATAACCATTTCCTTTTGGGAGCACAGACATATGCACTAAATAAACATAACATTAATGATGACATGCTTCCTATCATTTACTAAACTCAGTTCCTATATACAGTACAAATTACAGGATTGTGTATAACTTTCATAAAATTGTATCATCAAATAATAAATTCTGTATTGTTTCTTGTGGGTAGTGCCCCTTTTGTACCATGCTACCTACATACAGTATTGTATCTGCTACCTCAACTTAAAATTGATATACTTGAACCCCTATTTTTAATTTACTTTGAGGACATCTATGGAGTAGCAACATCGGAGGTAGCCTACTGTCCAAGAAGAAAGCCAGCATCACAGAAACATCTCCAGTAATCAATCCTTTATTAGCTTACATGGAAAAATCCAGTACAAGAAGGGACTTTACATGTTTCAGCTAAAAGCCTTAGTCATAGCACACTGAAACATGTAAGCCACTTGTACTGAATTTCACCATGTAAGCTAATAAAGGATTGATTACAGGAGACATTACCATGCTGCCATGGACTTGGACTTTTAGGGTTAACAGAAACCCCTGCCTGTCTTCCACCCCACTAATATTAGAAAGTTGAGTGCAGCTGTTTTTTTTTTATTTGTTTTGGGGTTTTTTCGCTTCATTTTTGTAGAATGGATCTTCTTAAAGGAGAAATAAAGCAAATAATTTCAAAGTAACTGAGAGAAACCTTCTTTTGAAGAGTGGATGGAGTAAAATGAGAAATTGTCAAGGCAAAAAGATTAGCATAACCAAGATTCAAGAAATCAAATACACAAATAAAAAAAAAACCAACAGCTGCAAAGAACCATAGATTAAAAAAATAAATGAATACATAAATAAACTACTCTAAACACACCACCCACAAAAATCACGTCTTCTAAATAACGAAAAACATGCATTTATTCATTTTTTCCAAGCAAATTTCACCAAATAAAAGTGAAATTGAGCATTTCCACTTCACCAAAATTTCACCCCACATAAAAATCTGTAATTTTGTGTTGAAAACATTTTTACAGAAATCGTTTTGCTTATCATTATCCCTGTGTGTGGAGACTTATTATGTTGTGTGAAACCCACAGAAATTGATTGCCTGAGATAAAATTTAATGTCTGCTACAGGCCCAAAACGATAACAAATACTCTATTTTTTCTTACCAACAGTTCATTCAAAGGCAAACAATGGAATGGTATAAATAGCTTCACATATTTATTGGTGAAATATGGAAGTTTAAACAAGTTTCCTATTCATTATTTTAGTTATTTACACCTATTTTATGCAATATCTTGGAAACTTGGCAGGCACAAACATTTATGGGAAAGACATTTTAAAAGTCTTTCAAAGGCATATAAGCCAAATCCCTTTTGTTGGATATATATATTACAACTGTACACATGAACTGAATGTCGTGTCAGGTCTTTTGTAAGTATCGATGTATCATACCGTCCTAACATTAACGAAAGGTTTATAAGTTAGTTAAAGGGTAATATGAAAAATTACTTTACGACGTTATTGACGGAAATGAACTTAGGGACTTAAGATATCTCGACTTTGAGACAAATTATGTTATCAACTCATTTTTATTCCAAAAACTGTACCTGGTCACCTAGACTATAATATTAGAAAATTTGGTGATCAACCCACTGTCACTAACAAGGTTTTTATGTGTTACCGTCTTTCAAATTTTCATTAAACTTATTGCCGATTTTTTTTATTATATATATAGGTTGTTTTCCCTAAACCGAATATACGGAAACTTTCTGAAAATTTTACAGAAAGGGTATTTACAAACACGGACGGTTCAAAGGTTCTATAACGTATTTTA
>BLSH010066418.1:26847-39088 GCA_018402905.1 Glandirana rugosa | reverse complement strand
TGAGACTAACAGCTAGAAGCTAGAAGAGGCAGCCTGCAGCTCAGCATCTGTGTAAACAATCAGTAGCAAAGATCCAGATAAAACCACAGCAATGTGCTAGTCTTAATAACATATACAATGATCTCTGTTTACTGCAAATGCTATTTCCACTCAATTTTGTCAAAATTGAGACATTCAATACCTATGGTCTAAGTACGCAGATGGTGGAAGGGTACTATGACTATATGAAGTACTTTACAGCACTGGAGGGTACATGTGCATAGCTGTATGAAAATATGACAACTGGTATGCAGGATCTTGCTGGTCTTTACATATGTGAGCTGACCAATGCCCAGCTCTTTCACTGCTGTGGGAGCCTGCTACTATGTGAAAAGGCTGTGTGCTGACGGAACACTAAATCGTTACAGGTGTTGCCTGTTTGTTTTAAGGTATCTATTACCAGACAAGAAATCCAAGCTTAGGGAAAATCAAAAAACGTGTTTTCTTCATAAGACACACACATCCTGTAGCTACTCACCATGTGTGGGTGAGAAACCTAGGTGACACAACTACCATCTACAACCTGCCAGCCAGTCGCACTGCCAACCTGATTACAGATTCCTCACAAGCAGTAGTGGCTAGTGTGTTTTAATTTTGGGGGGTGGCAAACAACCAACCCCCCCCTCCGGGCGGGCAGCGGCACGGTACTGACATCACCCCACCACACCATCCCCCGGGTGGCCGGCGGTCTGGCACTTACCCAAACTCGAGATCTAGGGCTTGCGGGCTGTGGTGCCCTCTCCTCCTCTCCTGGGTTGTGGGCAGCAGCTCTGGTGTCCGCTCCCCCAAAGGCTTCCTCCGCCGCGTGTCTCCTCTCTCTTCCGCCTAAGCGCTAGGCATCCAATAAGATCACCTGACGCTTTGGCCAATGGGGAAACAGATCTCACGACCTGCCTCCTGATTGGCAGGAAGGAACTTTAGTGTGAAAATAGTGAAAATTCATTCACTATCGTCACACAACTGGGTGGGATCGGGACGCAGTGCTCTGCCCCCTGAGCCCACCCTTTTTTGAAGCCTATTAAAGCCTCTGGCTCTAATCACGTGCTTCAAATAAACACATCCCCCCAATTGGAATCCATAGTCCAGCGCCCTGACATGTACATTAGGGGGCCAGAAGCATGGATAAGGGGGGCGGCGCCCGTGCGCCCTCTATGGACGGACCGCCACTGCTCACAAGACAAGCTGCATTCAGACTGCCTTTTCTCACCGTGATGTTGCATCTTGTCCCAACACCCATATCTCCAATCTTCTCTCTTTTGTAGAGCTATGCTGGGTAAAAATCTCCAGCATTCAATACATCTTGGTGTGTAGGATGCCTGCCTTCCCCGCTGTAGTTAAACCCATTAGTTGCTACACCACTACTTTGTCCTAGGCAGAGCCGCTGATAAGGCAGTACAGCCAGCCCTCCTGTACCAGGCCTGAGTCCTATCACTTCAAAAGGGGGACATGGGCACCTGCAGAGCAGTAGAGTGAGCTGTCCTGCCTTGTGACACTGGTGGATCCCCCTGCAGTGCTGCTGGCTTTCTCCCTCTGCAGGAGGATCGGTTCTGCATACTTGCTAAGTGTCACGATTTAGAGCAGCGGGGATAGCTGAAGAGTCTCTGCCTTTGACTCTGCTGGCTCCTGGAACTCCCCCTCCATCTGCCTCTGGCCCACAGTTGGCAGTGTTATCTCTTGTCAGTGTGATGAAGGAGCAGAAGGCTTGCGGCTTGCTCCTCCCCCTTCCCCCCCCCCGAGTCCTGACCCCTGTTCCCCCTCCCTCCAGACCGTGCTCTGTATTCACTGTGAAATCCAGTGCTGGCTGCAGGGTTTGAATGGAGCAGTGCTTCTGCTGGAATGAAGCGACAGAAACTCTTTAGATTTTAGAGAGGGGATGAATATGCCAGGAGCCAGCCTAGAACTGCAGGTAACTGCCATTGCAGTGCTAGAGCTAGGAGCCAGTGAATACATCTCTCCCTGCAGTTGATAAGCATCTCTGCCCAGCCATTTCTATATGCCACCCCTAAGGCCCCATTCATAGTTCGAGTAGAGGAAACACACATTCCTGCTTGTGTTTTTTTTTTATTTCTTGTTTTTCGCACATAGGGTAGCGCATTCAATTGAATGGGCTGCCGTATGTGTGACAAACACATCATAGAGGCTTTAGAACCATTTAAGGCATGCAGCTTTGCCAGTCTGCCACAAGACACAACGCGGGTCTGCTAATTGCATTTGGGGTGCCAATAGCAATTAATGGCACCACAAGCACTATGTGCATTTGCAGTGCATCTCTGAAATGAACTGCAAAACGCCCATTACCTGTTCACTTTGTCACACATTCAAGAAGCATCAAATGTGAATGTGACCTAATGGCTCTTTCACATGGACAGCTGAGCTGTGGCTTTACTGCTATCCCTGGCTGCCCACCTAATATAGTCAGACAGGGTTGTATACATGCCAGAGGTGACTGGCTAATAGGGAGCGTTTGGGCACCGCCTCCCCGCTGGGAATGAGAAAAAAAAAGTCCGCCCGACCTCCTAAAGGTGGCACCGGTATAATGATTTTTTTTTCTTCGGCTCATTGCTGTCTGCTGAGAGCAAGTAGTGAGCCTATTGGTCAGTCCTAAAAGTATATGTATGTGCGCTTTGGTCAGTCCTAAAAGTGTATGTATGTGCGCTAAAGAAGCGCACATACATATACTAATTGGCTGCCCTGAGCCAGTGACTGCCAGTGATTGGCTATGTCACAGTGCGGTGGGCGAGGGTGGGTCGAGAGTGGCTGACTCCCCTGACTCGCGGACGAGGTACCGTACTGCTGTGCTGTGTACTGCTTACAATACCTGTGTACTGGCTCCCTGTGTATTGCCTACAATACCTGTGTACTGGCTGGCTCCCTGTGTACTGACTGCAATACCTGTGTACTGGCTCCCTGTGTACTGCCTACAATACCTGTGTAATGGCTCCTCGTGTACTGCCTACAATACCTGTGTACTGGTTGGCTCCCTGTGTACTGGCTGGCTCCCTCTGTACTGACTGCAATATCTGTGTACTGGCTCCCTGTGTACTGCCTACAATACCTGTGTACTGACTCCCTGTGTACTGCCTACAATACCTGTGTACTGGCTCCCTGTGTATTGGCTGCCTGTGTACTGGCTGTAATACCTGTGTACTGTCTACCTGTGTACTGGCTACAATACCTGTGACCTGGCTACCTGTGTACTGGCTGCAATACCTGTGTACTGTCTACCTGTGTACTGGCTACAATACCTGTGACCTGGCTACCTGTGTACTGGCTGCCTGTGTACTGGCTACAATACCTTTGTACTGGCTGCCCGTGTAATGGCTACAATACCTGTGTACTGGCTACCTGTGTACTGGTTGCTATACCTGTGTACTGGCTAACTGTGTACTGGCTGCAATACATGTGTACTGGCTGCATACTGTGTTACAGGCTGCAATATACCCCAACTGTGATGCTGAGCTGTATACTGTGTCCTGTGATACTGAGCAGCGCTGTGTCTTGGCCTAGGCCAACAAGGCCGAGGCCTTGGGCGGCACTTTGGGGGGGCGGCGCCGCCCCCACATGAAAAAATCCCTCCTCCAGTCCTCCTCCTAGTCAGCCCATTCACTGCTGGCTGCAGCGTTCGGAGAGCGTCTCTCTCATAGAAGCGTGTGGTGACAGCTCCCTCCCCCTCCTCTCCACACAGATGGCAGAGCAGCAGAGAGAGAGGTGGTCAGTGTGTCTCCTCCTGTGTTGTGATCCCAGCTGCACATGGAGGATATCAGGGCCGGCTGGATTGTAGTCAACAGCGGACCCAGCTACTGTATATTCTGTCTATGTGACCTGGAGGGGTGAGAGTAACACACCGATCCTCACTGTCTCCTTGCAAACCTCATGCAGCCCCTTATCTGTGCTCCAGCTTTCCAACTTTGTTTCTCCTATCTCCTTGTTATCTGAAAGTCGTCTCTAGTAATTAACCCTCTGTGTGCCTGGTGCTAGGAGAGCATTGTGCTTTACTTCTCTGCTTCAATGGACACTGCTGCTTACCTAAATGATTACAGCTTATATGTGCAGGGTGGTGCTTGTGGTATAAATTCCTCTTAACATCTTAGTGTCTGCTTGTATATATTGGATAACCTGCCTTCTGACACATGAAGAAAAGTCTCATTTCTCATTATAGATCACTCTGTATTTTATCACCCACCCTGCTAACTACGTTTGAGGCTGGGTTCACACTGGAACCTGCAGCTGCTCCCAGCAGGGGTCTGGTGTATCCTGGTTCCCTGTTTCAGGTCCAATTTCAGCCCAAATTTTGGGCTGAATTGGCACCTGAAAATGGTCCAAAAGATGCACAGTTTTTTTGTGCAAAATGCACCAGACCTGCTGCGGAGATATGTGAACTGGCTCCATAGAGAGCTCCATAGAGAGCCAGTCAATATCTCCTGCTATTGCAAATTGGATGCAGAGAACCCAGCCTTAGACTGGGATCACACCTATGCAAATTGGAGGTGGGTTCCTCGCATCCAATTCGCAATAGCAGGAGATATTGACCGGCTCTCTATGGAGCTCTCTATGGAGCTGGTTCACATATCTCCGCAGCAGGTCTGGTGCATTTTGCACAAAAAAGCTGTGCATCTTTTGGACCATTTTCAGGTCCGAATTCAGCCTAAAATTTGGGCTGAAATTGGACCTGAAACAGGGAACCAGGCTACACCGGACCCCTGCTGGGAGTGTGAACCCAGCCTGAGACTCACAGATATTTCTCATTTTTTTGTCCCTTTACCTATTCATGTCTATTCAGAGTGAACTGTGTGTATGTTAAGGTGTGCAGGACAAGTGGCAAATTGGAGTACAATGCACAGATAGAGGCTGGAAAATTGGTGTAAGTTTAAACACCACCTCCTCCCTAGACAATTATACTAATCCACCCCTCTGCTGCTCTTATTGAAATCGATTGTCACTCTTCTGAAAAGCAATCCACACAGATTTATTTTCAGAAGCAATTGACAGGCAGTGGAGGTATTGGTATGCTCCCTCCTCACCACCTATATGGGCACCAATGAGGCTGCGCCATTGAGCACAGGTAAGGCTGCACAGGTGAGGCTGTATTGATGGGCACTGGTGAGGCTGCATTGATGAACACAGGTGAGGCTGTATTGATGGGCACTGGTGAGGCTGCATTGATGGGCACTGGTGAGGCTGCATTGATGGGCACTGGTGAGGTTGCATTGATGGGCACTAGTGAGGTTGCATTGATGGGCACTGGTGAGGTTGCATTGATGGGCACTGGTGAGGCTGCATTGATGGGCACTGGTGAGGCTGCACTTGGTACCCACTTTAAGCCCACATTCACTTTGGGCTGATTTGACATGGGATTTGACATGTCAAATCGAATGCCAAATTGGCAGTTATTGCTGGCAATGGCAACATTTGAATCGGTACGATGCCAAATTTATGGCGCCGCATAGATTCCCAAAAGTATTTACTGTTGCGACATTGAGGGCGATTTGAATAGACATCTGTACATTAACCCTCACAGATGTCTGTCAAATCGCCTCTGAAGTCAAACTGCATTACTGGTTTGAAATCGTGCAAGTTATGTGAGTAATGTGAACCTGGGCATAATGTATAGATAGGAAGAGGTGGAGCCTAAATAGGAAGGGGTGCGGCTTACAAGTGACAGGGCGGGTCTTAAACAGGAAGGGGTGTGGCATTGCCAGGAAGGGGTGGACAATATTTAAATTAGGGGGTGCACGAGTTTAGTCAGGCCTAGGGCAGCACAAAACCTAAATACACCACTGATACTGAGCCTTATACTCCAGACACAATATGTGGAATACAGAGATGGAGTGGGTGGATTATATAAGGGGTGGGGCTTATGAGAAGTAGGAAGGGTCAAAAAGGAAGGGCTGGACCTGGTGCCCCCATCCTAAAAATTCACCAGCCGCCACTGATGTATACCATGGCTGCAATGTTTTAATTCAAGGTTGTATACATGCCATGGCTGCAATGCTTTACTCCAGAGCTGCAACATTTTTAATTCAGGCTGCAGAGTTTGTCAGGCAGGACCACCTGTTAAACTCCCCATAGAATTAAATGGGGCCGCTCTGCAACTTGAAGCCAAACACTTGGTTCGCAGTTTCAGTGTGGTCTCGCAATGTAAAATTGGCATTCAGCAAATTAAAAAATTAAAAAAAAAAAAAAAACAACGGGTGTCAGGTGGCGGCAGTAGCAAAGCTATAATTTCTCCCATGGCTGCAAAGCATACCATTGCGACCATAGCATTTTAGCGATTTGTTATTTCCAGGGGGGTCCTGTAGGGTAGGTTGTATGGGACCCCATGATCTCCAACAGCAGCCCTTGTCCTAGGATCACTCTAGTGACACAGTAGCCAGCAGGTAGAACCACACTGTGCAGAGGGGGAGGCAGGCATCTGATACACTCAGAAGTGCTGGATGCTAAAAATTCTTTGGCTGGTGTAGCAAGAGAGCAAAGATCAGCAGCACAAACAGCAGGGCAGGTGGGTATTATTATTATTATTATTATTCTTTCTATTCTTATTATCCTTTCACACAGTTCTTTTATTTAAATTTTTGCTTTTCCACCAACAGGGTCCCTTTAAAAACTATTGGTGTATTTTTATCACCAAATGGCATTTCCTCCAATGTGCCACCGGTATACCAATCTGGTCAATCCATTTTCAAGGAGTGACAGTCAATCCATGTGTAATATTGATGAAATAATCAATCAAAAACACCAAACTGTGATTTTGTAAATTGTGTGTGTCTTGAGCTGAGAAAGAACTTGTGAGCATGGCCATGATTTCATCTATAATGCTGTGCACAAAATGACTGCCATTCCACAAAACTACAAAACAGATTTTATAGCAGCTGAACACTTTAATGAAAGATGATCACAGGAATGAAAGAGATGAATATATTTTCAGGCATAGCACACTGCAAACTGGGACAACTTCTGAAGAATATATTATAATGATCTATAGCTGTCTCCATCAATATGCCTATATTTTGTTTACCTGCTCTGAATCGACCCAGTTGTGAGAAATTATTTTGGTATTATGGTTCACCGGCTTCCAGATATCCATCGTGGTCGACAGCAGGTCACTAGAGAGCTCTAGAATTCAGAATAAGCTGGGGATAATGTAGAAAAGACTGAGATCTCAAAGGAAATGCCACAAATGTGTAAAAGCCTATGTGTTCTATGATTTATCAATGGCATGGGAAAAAATATACTTCATATACAGCAATGGATGTAAATATACAGATATAGGTATATATATATATATATATTCATATATAGATTAACTATTGACAGTGATGTGTCCAGAAACAGACAAAACTGCACTGCACATACCTAATATGTTCCTTTTGTAACCTATGTATAATGTTGGCATTTAAACATAGGCATAGGCCTTGGCACACCCTAATCACCCCGTGTAGCTCAGATTCCCCTTGTTTGGATCCCTGATATTTCACCAAAGCCTCTGGCAAGGAAGCAAGGCTGTGCCGCTGCAGGTGAGAGCAATAGCTCCTCTACTGATTAGATGCAGGTCCAGTCCACGGTCTGGATAGATAGCCAAGAAACAACATATTGACCACACTCCAAATGTAGAAGATGAAAAATTTCACTTTTTAAAGTTAAAACACATCAAGGGAACACAGATACAGTAAAGGACACAGCAGAGATTAAAGAGTGCAGTCAATATGTTGTTTCTTGGCTATTTCACCAAAGCCCCCTAACGCAGGGCTATTTTAAAAAAATTGTAAAAAAAAAAAAAGGAATTAAAAAAAAATGTTAAAAAAATAATAAAACATAAAAAACATAAACTACTGACACTATCCACTGCCCTACTGACACCAATCTCCGCCCTACAGACACTGTCAGTATAAATACACATGCATACACAGACACATATGTGTTTGAGCTTTGGGGGTATTCATAAAGCAATGAGTGTAACATTATTCAAACATTCATTGGGTGTATTTTCCTGGGGCATTTGATTTAACCATTTGAAGACCAGACTGTTTCACCCACTTCCAGTCCAGGACATTTTTTCAGTTTTCAGCACTGTCAAACATGCAACACTGTACCTGAATGCATTTTATATACATTATCTCACAAAAGTGAGTACACCCCTCACATTTTTGTAAATATTTTATGATATCTTTTCATGTGACAACACTGAAGAAATGACACTTTGCTACAATGTAAAGTAGTGAGTGTACAGCTTGTATAACAGTGTAAATTTGCTTTCTCTTCAAAATAATTTAACATACAGCCATTAATGTCTAAACCACTTGCAAAAACAGTGAGTACACCCCTAAGTTGCCAAATTGGGCCCAATTAGCCATTTTCCCTCCACGGTGTCATGTGACTCGCTAGTGTTACAAGGTTTCAGGTGTGAATGTGTTAAATTTGATGTTATCGCTCTCACTCTCTCATCATACTGGTCACTGGAAGTTCAACATGGCACCTCATGGCAAAGAGCAAAGAATTGTTGCTCTACATAAAGATGGCCTAGGCTATAAGAAGATTGCCAATACCCAGAAACTGAGTGGCAGCACGGTGGACAAGAGCATACAGTGTTTTAACAGGACAGGTTCCATTCAAAACAGGCCTTGCCATGGTTGACCAAAGAAGTTGAGTGCACGGATCAGCGTCATATCCAGAGGTTGTCTTTGGGAAATAGATGTATGAGTTCTGCCAGCATTGCTGCAGAGGTTGAAGGTATGGGGGGGTCAGCCTGTTAGTGCTCAGACCATACGCCTGTCAGGGCTGGGCTCAGCTCTCCCTTCTCAAGGTAAGCTGCTCAGCTGAGGGTTAATTGCCAGTCTCAGCTTCCACTCGGTCTCACCTGATGACCATATCCTGCCTCGTTAAGCCACCTCTGCTGCTATATAAATTGCCTGGATCAGATCGCAGATGCCTTCGCCTTAGTCAATATCTCTGGAGAAATCTCTGCTGTGGTTTCCTTTGAAAGACTTTGCCTGTTTGACATTCCCTTCTGGTTCCTGGATTCAAGACCCTGCTCAGCTGACTCCTGCTTCAATGGCTCACTCTGACTATCCACTCTGGCTACCGAACCCTGGCTAGGTTTTGACCACATTTACTCTGTTTATATAATTTTACCTTTTTATTAACCATTTCAGCCTCGGAAGGATTTACCCCCTTAATGACCAGAGCACTTTATGCGATTTGGCACTGCGTCGCTTTAACTGACAATTGCGCGGTCATGCAATGCTGTACTCGAACAAAATTGATGTCCTTTTTTCCTACAAATAGAGCTTTCTTTTGGTGCTATAAACAAAAAAGTGCGACAAAAAAACAATATTTTTTTACTTTTTACAATAATACATATCCAAGAAAAAATATATATAAAAAAAAAAATTATTCATCAGTTTTGGCCGATTTAGATACTTCTACATATTTGTGGTAAAAAAATTGTGGTTAATTTATGGCGTTCACTATTTATGGCGTTCACTATTTTTTTTTTTTTACTAGTAATGGCGGTGCTCTGCGATTTTAATCGGGACTGCAATATTGCTGCGGACATATCAGACATTTTTGACATTCTCTTGGGATCATTGACATTTATACAGCGATCAGAGCTAAAAAAAAATACTGATTACTGTATAAATGTCATTGTCAGGGAAAGGGTTAACCTGTAGGGGGGGATCTAGGGGTCAACTGTGTTCCCTAGGCGTATTCTAACTGTATGGGGGCTGGGCTGGCAGGGGAATGACAGATCTAACTGATCCCGATTACAGGGATCAGTAGATCTCTGTCATGCCGCCTGTCAGAATGGGGAACCGCCAATGTAAACTCTCTCATAGGTGATCATGGGTCATCGGCGGACATTGAATTTGCCTGACCCGCGACCCCACTCAGGGAGCATGCGGCAGACACGAGAGCACACCTCTGGCGGCTCACAGCCACCCGCTATCGTGCCTGCTCTGATCGCCATTTATAGACGCCGATCTGCCACTTTGCCGCCGTATATCGGCGTTACATGGTCAGCAAGTGGTTAAAAAGTGTGATTTTACTTCACTTCTGTCTTTGTCTTATTCATGGTTCCTGATAACGCTGACAACACTGCATAAAGCTGGTCTACATGGCTGTCGCCCCAGAAGGAAGCCTCTTGTAAAGATGACGCACAAGAAAGCCCGCAAACAGTTTGCTGAAGACAAGCAGACTAAGGACATGAATTACTGGAACCATATCCTGTGGTCTGATGAGACTAAGATAAACTTATTTGCTTCAGATGGTGTCAAGCGTGTGTGGAGGCAATCAGGTGAGGAGCACAAAGACAAGTGTGTCTTGCCTACAGTCAAGCATGGTGGTGGGAGTGTCATGGTCTGGGGCTGCATGAGTGCTGCTGGCAATGGAAAGCTACAGTTCATTGAAGGAACCATGAATGCCAACATGCAGAGCACGATTCCCTCTCTTCAGAGACTGGGCCATAGGGCGGTATTCCAACATGATTACAACCTCCAAGATGATCACTGCCTTGCTAAAGAAGCTGAGGGTAAGGGTGATGGACTGGCCAAGCATGCCATTTTTTTGTCACAATTTTATGGAGAAGAAGAAATTAAATAAAATGTGCTTTTTTTCACAATGTTGTAATTTTAAAGTGTTTGTAAAGGCTGAAGGTTTTTTACCTTCATGCATTCTATGCTTGAAGGTAAAAAACCTTCTCTGTGTAGCAGCACCCCAAGCCTCGCCTAATACTTACCTTAGCCCAATCTTCCTACAGTGATGCCCACAAGAGCCTCGGCTCTCCGGGGACTTTCCTTCCTCAGTGACTTAGACAGCAGCGTGAGTCAATCTCAATCACAGCCAGTGAGCCAATGAGGAGAGAGCGGTGGCTCTGTGTGTGAATGGACACTCAGAGCTGCAGTTCAGAAGCAAGCTTGCTCAGGTCCCCCATTGCAACTTGCTTGCTCTGGGGGCACTTGGCAGAAGGGAGGGGCCAGAAGTAGAGTTGAGCGAACCCGAACTGTAAAGTTCGGGTTCGTACCGAACTTTGGGGTGTCCGTGACCCGGACCTGAACCCAGACATTTGAAAAAAAGTTTGGTTTTGAGTTCTGGGTTTGGGTATTTGATCACGCATGTTGAATAGCTGCAGGGCAGCCAATCAACAAGCGTTTCACTGGTTTGCCCTTAGAAGCCATCACAGCCATGCCTACTAATGGCATGGCTGTGATTGGCCAGTGCATCATGTGACCCAGCCTCTTTATAAGCTGGAGTCACTTAGTGCTGCATGTCACATGCTCTCTGGGTAGTGTAGGGAGAGGATGCTGCCGGTGCTGTGAGGGACAGATTGCAGATAGATAGATAGGTAGAGATTACTACTACTACTGCCTTTAGGGACAGATTGCAGATCTCATCCTGCATTACAGAACGATCTGACTGGACTAGGTAGAGTCTAGTGCTTAGAGGGACAGATTATTTTTCTAAAACAGGGATATGCAATTAGCGGATCTCCAGCTGTTGCAAAACTACAAGTCCCATCATGCCTCTGCCTCTGGGTGTCATGCTTGTGGCTGTAAGAGTCTTGCTATGCCTCATGGAATTTGTAGTTCTGCAACATCTGGAGGTCCGCTAATTGAATATCCCTGTTCTAAAATCATCTTCTAGTTCTATAGGGTCAGGTTCCTGCTGCTACTGTAAGGGACAGATTATTGTTCTAAAATCATTTTGCAGCCCTCTAGCACTTTCCAGGACTTTTTTACAGTCATTTTTGTGCCGAAAAGTTTGGGTCCCCATTGAATTCAATGGGGTTCGGGGTAAAGTTCGGGTCAAGTTCGGTACCAAACCCGGACTTTTTCCCGAAGTTCAGCCGAACCCACCGAACCCAAACATCCAGGGGTTCGATCAACTCTAGCCAGAAGAGCTGGCGGGGTACCCAAGAAGAGGAGAATCGGGGCTGCTTTGTGCAGAACCACTGCACATAGCAGGGAAGTATAACATTTTTGTTATTTTTAAAAAAATTTTGAAAGTATTTCTACCCTGAAGTGCCAGGACGGGAGAAAACCACAAAATGACCACATTTGGGAGAGCAAACATCCCAGGGTATTTTCTGAAAGGCATAATGAGTCTTTTGAAAATGTTTTTTTTTTTCCCACAAGTTCTTGAACACCCTTTTTTTTTTTGTAAAAGTTTTCTGAGTAATACGGAAAGTCTTTTATGGGACCCTACAAAC
>BLSH010066418.1:3654-24056 GCA_018402905.1 Glandirana rugosa | reverse complement strand
GGGTCCCGGACACCCCAAAGTTCGGTACGGACCCGAACTTTACAGTCCGGGTTCGCTCAACTCTAATTAGGGCTTGTTCACAAGTAGGGTTGGGGCTCAAAGAGACAGGGGCTCAACTGTGGTTTTACCACCCTCTCAACTGCTACCTCGTTCAGCTGCAGAGGCAGCAGCCGGGGTTGTACATATGCCATGGCTGCAATGTTGTGCAGCCATAGCTAGAATTATACCACCATTTTCATCTGGCATATCACTACATGCACCCTCCCCCATCTGTGAAGTTCCCGTCCTTCCACGCTGGTTTTTCTCTATTCAAAACAAAATATGAACCTGTATGCGGGCAGTAGAAAAACAGACATCCTTATTAAAGCCTACGTTTTTTTAGCTTTGGCAACAGTGAATACTGTCAAGTTTTTACTGCTTTCGTGACCTGTTTTGGGAGATTTCAAAACACTTCCTGTTCCTGTGACAGCAAGAATAAAATTGACAGGAAGACACAGACAGATATAATAACCAGCCTTTCCCATTTTACTGAAAAACTGTTTTTTTTTGCATTCTGTGCCTTTAATGGTACAATAAGGCATTCTTTGGGTGCTCAATCTTTAAAGTACTGTCAATAACTTGCTTAACCCATTTTTTTTTTTACTAAAGCATCAGCACCTTCATTAAAAAATGATTACCTTGGACATGTTAAGAGGCTACATGGCAAGATATATGGCAAAACAATTGAGGGCAGTAGACCTCTCTCCGTCCAATATATCATTTCTAATTTTTTTAATGTAACATTTTTTTTATATGGGTCCTGCCCCTTTAACCAATGGAATGAAGACAGTGATAAACCGGGGGGTTTTAACCACCTACTCTATCCAACCTAAAAACAGTGTTTTGGCTTCATAGTTTAAGGTGTAATAACTAACAAAGTAAAACCAACTACTGACTATTTTTCCGTGTTTTCACTCAGTCCACCTTTATCTGAGTTCTATGTAATCAACAAGACTTTACTTCATAGTACTTCACCTTGCTTTACACTTTAGTAAATCAGACCCATTGTCACATAGTAGAATATTCTAGAAATTGATTCCCATTTGTCAGTTTGCATCCTATATGTCCTTGAATTCAGTGAACAAAACAAATGAAGACTGTAGAAACGTGCCATGTATGCTTCATTAATTGACAGACGCAAAGAGCAAGCACCAGCCTGCCAACACACATGAATCAGTTTCAGCAGAAAGTTGCGAATGTCACATCGTTCCAGAAATGAGAACACATTTAGGTGTCTGGGATAGTTTCATTTTACAAATTTACCTTCCAAATTAGATTTTCAGAAGTCCTGCACAGACACACATCCAATTATGATTAGGGAAAATGTTATCAACAAGAAAACTCCTAGATAGGTAATATGTAATAGCTTGTTTGCTCTGTCGGAAATCACAAACTCAAGGTCAATGATACTGAGCTATCATTTCTGCATTTCATAACCTGGAAGTTTGACATTTATGCTTTTAAGAATATGACTCCATGCGCTGTTGGATCTTCTACTTCCTTGATACTTAAAATAAACGCAAGGCTAAAAGAGTTTTGTATGGATTTCACTTTTGGTACAGCTCAGTAATTATATGGATACTCTATGCACATTTTAATACTTTTTCTCTACCCCTACAATCTATCTTAGAACATAACGGGCGTGGCCTGGCGAGCGTAGAGGTCGGACACATGAAAGAGGAGCTCCGTCCGAAAGACCCAGAATCTTAAGGCATCCGCTTTCCAAAGACAACATACTGAGGTATTATCACCACCATTCACCTCCCGAGGCCATCAGCAGCCGATTCATCTAATTTGGGGCCCAAAACTAAACTTTTATCCGATACGGACAAGGCCGCAACCGGAGCACCGGACTAAATTTCCGGCCCGACGGCCCTAAATAGACACGGCGCAAACCGCACAGAAGCCTCGTTTCGAGGAACTACCATTTACACCCCACACCCCCAACATTAAACCACAGATTCTCTAATTTTGGGGCCAAAAGGTTACTGTATCAAGTACGGGGTAGGCCGCGCCACAAGCCCCAGGCTAAATTTATAATGAGCCGGAATTCCCGCACACGCAGCTCTGACTCACAGAGATCGGGTAGCCTGAGATTTCACAGGGCATTTAAGGGCACAATATAATCTAGCCCAGTTACTCACCACCTCCCCGAGAAGAACACCGAAGACTGTGCAGGCTTCTCACCATCCACAAGTCCAGATCTGATAACTTTACCTGGGAACCACTTCATGCACTAAGGCCTTAGATGGACGCTATGCTGATATAACACCCCCTCCCATGCAGACTGAGGGCAAGTAGGCCATCACTGGTTCTTCTTATGTTAAGCTCCTAAATCACATTAGAGATGGACAAATTCACTACAAACAATACCAACACCCCTGGCCGCTCACTACGTTCCTCTTCAACTGTTAATAACAAACAATTTCCTTCATACTTCCAGAAATACTCTTTTAAGGAAAAAGGGACTTTGGAAAAAATGGCATCCACAAAGAAAACAACAAGAGAAACGGAAGATGAAGATGATAATATCTCACTTGCAGCATCAGAGGATATGGTAAGAAACAATACACATAATGACTCCCCATTAACTTACGCAGACATGACGGAGATTGCAGCGGATATAAAAAATTCTTTCTCAACTGCAATTACTGATCTGAAAGCAGATATTCTCATGCTAACGGAACAAATGACGGCTAATGAACGTGCAGGTAAAAGGAGAGATAGAGCTATAACAAGAATTGATACAATCATAGACTCCCACTCCCAACATCTAATCACCATGAACAGACAATTAGAAGATCTAGACAATCGAGGGAGGAGAAACAACATTAGAGTACGAGGAATACCGGAATCCATCACAAATGACCAAATCAGACCTGCCCTTACATCAATATTTAACAATCTAATTGACAGACCCGCAGAATCCCCAATTGAATTTGACCGAGCACACAGAGCTCTAAAACCCAAACCACCAGAAGAAGCACCACCAAGAGACATTGTTTGTTGTCTTCCCAACTTCACTCTGAAGGAAGAGATCCTTCAAAGAGCTAGACAAAATGACGCCATCGTTTTCAACGAAAAAGAGATACTACTATTTCAAGATCTCTCTCCTATCACCCTTAAAAACAGAAGGGCGCTCAAACCACTGCTAGAGGTCTTAAAAGAAAAAAACATTTCCTATAGATGGAAATTCCCCTTCACCCTCCAAGCAACCTACCAAAGTAAACATTTTTTCCTACGTACTCCAGATGACCTACCAACATTCTACGAAAACCTTCATTTGGATTATATTCCACTTCCTGATTGGTACGCAGAATTCATCAACCCCCATCCCTCCAATCAAGACGCAGCCTCCTGTAGCCCTTCTCCTTCCTGCTCCCCAAGCTCAAAAGGGAAACAAAACAGAAAAACGAATCACAATGGAAAATACTCTCCTGCAGCCAAAACACCCAGAACAAGAGAGCATCACTGAAAAAAAAAAGATCACCTTACAGATCACACTTCTCTATAATCTAACTTAAATTCCACTCATATCAGAGATTCTATAGAACTAATATCGTATATCTGAAGCAAAAATCTTCTCTTGCTCCCCCTTATCAATAATACCGTTACAAAACAAGACTTGTTGAAAATTTATATGAACCTACTCGACCTTAGATATGCGGACTTCATATGGCTCACAACAAATCTCATACTACTAGTCCCACTTATATGGAAGAACTGAATATTTCAATAGGCAAGTAGTATAATCATTAAGCAAGACACTCAGTCTTACAAGACAATTAAGAATTATAACCACATATTGTATGATATTGACATCCACACCAAGGAAATGAGTAGGACCTATCCTTTGGGATGACTATATGCAGACCCGCTCTAAAAGGATAGGCATGCTCAAACAAACAGAGATAATTCTCCTTACTCGCAAGAACAGATTTTAAAGATCTTTACGCTAAAGAGCAACAAAACGTCTCGATTACAGGGGAATTACACATATAAAGCAGAAAGAGACATAAATGACAGACTCTAAATGACTTCTCATCCACATCCAAACCTTTATTCATAACAGCTAAAGGTCCTGATTCAATTTTGCAATGTTGGTACATCTCCTCGGCGGGGAAGACCTGCCTAGTGCGGGTTCCTCTCCTTGAGGAGTTGGGTTAAAAAATTGAAACTCTTGAAGTTAGACCTTTCATATAAGGCTCTTGTTATAACTGTTTTATATTGACACTAATCTTGTCATTGTATTTTGTAGTGAACAGAAACCTTTATTACTCAGGCGTGAAACCGTCTTATAAGATCCAAGATATACATTGCTTATCCACATAGTTCCTGCACACCTCTGATGTGAGTATCTCGTTATACAATGTTTCAAGTAGAACCAATTATACTTATACACCCAACATTGACTTCATGCGGCCGAACACCCTCAAACCTGCATTAAATAATCGGAATTCATACTAATATATACCTCATATCACTTCTCCTGAAGTGACTCCTTAACACAACCTCGAAGTGAACCATTTTCCACAACCCCCCAAATAAACAATTGAAGATACTCACAACAGAAAGAACGGAATTTTAGTTTTATTGTTATTCTTTAATTGTTTAAGACCCACTTTCTTAGAGCTCAGAATATGAGCTCACTATCCCATTGAAAGAAGTGGTCAAAAACTGTATTTCCTTGTAAAACTTTTTACCCTCTATTTCTCATCCTCTTTTCTACTCTCTGTACCTTACCTCTTCTTACATATTGACATCTCTGAGAAACACTCATCATGGCATATACTTCTTTACACAAGTCACCAGACATCATTTCACACAACATGAATGGACTCAACATCCCCCAAAAAAGGACCAAATTACTTGCAGAACTCAAAAAGATTAACCCGAAAATTGTATTCCTTCAAGAAACACATTTTAAAAGTACAAATATTCCCAAAATCACAGATAACACCTTCACCAATGCATACCATGCTACAAATCCAAACGCCAAAACAAAAGGAGTTTCCATCCTAATAAACAAAAACGCGCCCTTCTTACTATCAAAACAACTTAAAGACCCAGAAAGCCGTTTTTTATTCTTGAGGGGCACATGGGCAGGTAACCCCATTACTCTTGCAAATGTATATTTCCCAAATAAATCTCAGATCAACTTTTGCTCCAAAATAATTAACGAATTAAAATGGTTCGCCAAAGGCTGCATCATTGTAGGGGGAGATTTCAACCTGCCTATGGATCCCAGACAAGATACCTCTAATGGACACGCACATGTTACATATAAAATTTTGAAAAGAATCAAAACGATACTCAAATCCTTGACGCTAGTAGATACTTGGAGAACCACACACCCTACAAGCAAAGATTTCACTTATTACTCCAAACCTCACAAAAGATACTCTAGAATTGATATGATTTTCATATCACAGAAAGATTTAAAACTGATAGCCAAAACACAGATAGGAAACATTAACCTTTCAGACCACACTCCTATAACATTAACACTCAAAAAAAACCCCAAACTAAAATCAAACTTCAATTGGAGACTCAACGCATCCTTACTCACAGACAAAAGAATTTATTCCGATATCCACAATAAAATTCAAAAATTTTTCGAAATAAATCTAAGTAAAGACACAAACCCTCTAAACAATTGGGAGACGCACAAATGCGTAATACGAGGGGAGCTAATGAAATGGGGATCCCAAAAGAAAAAAGAAAAAGAGAAAAAAATTGCCACTTTGATTGAAAAAATAAATTCACTTGAGACTCAACACAAACAATCCCTTTCAGACAAAATCGAGCTAGAATTAACGAATCTCAGAATAGAACTACAAAAAAATTTAAATTTACACATGCAGAAAATACTTTTTTTTTCGTAAACAGGTCTTCTACGAACACGGGGATAAGTCGGGCAAACTCCTTGCTAGAGCTCTCAAAGAGGTCAATACTAGCCGTCATATACACTCGATACGCGACAACAAAGGCAAGATTGTTCACACTCCAGAACAGATCGCAAAAATCTTCCAGATTTATTGCCAGAAACTTTACAATCTAGAGACACAGAGAAAACCCTCCCATATCCTAACTGACATAGAAGAGACCACCCAAGAATTTCTAATTAATAGTAAAATACCCACTATATCTAAAGAAGATGCAGATAATCTAGAAAAACCTATCACGCAAACTGAAGTACTTAATGCAATTAAAGAATTAAAATCAGGTAAAAGCCCAGGCCCGGATGGCTTCACCTCACAATACTATAAATTATTTTCCCTCCTGTTATCAGATCACCTAGCCTCTACATATAATTCCCTAACATCTTCCAAAAACAATTCTAAATCATTTTTGATGGCACACATCTCTGTCATCCCCAAACCGGGCAAAGACCACCAGGACTGTACAAACTACAGACCTATTTCATTACTTAACATAGATCTAAAATTGCTAACAAAAATTTTAGCCAATAGACTCAAACCACTCCTTACTAAAATCATTGGCACAGATCAAGTGGGATTTATGCCTGGAAGAGAAGCAAGGGATAACATAATTAAGGCACTTCTCCTGATTCATAACACACAACACTCTAAAATCGAGGGCCTTCTCTTGTCTACCGATGCAGAGAAGGCCTTCGATAGAGTTGCTTGGCTTTACATGCTGTCTACTTGCACACATATTGGCTTCCGAGACAATATGTTAAACTGGATCAAAGCACTTTACATAAACCCTCAAGCCAAAATCAAAATTAACGACATCTATTCAGAACCTTTTACCATCAATAATGGAACGAGACAAGGTTGTCCATTATCACCAATACTTTTCATCCTCTCATTAGAACCCCTAATCAGAACGATTAAATTGGACACGTCGATCCACGGCTTCATGGTTAATAAAAAAGAATTCAAAATTGCTGCCTATGCAGACGACTTATTATTTTTTCTTTCACAACCCCATATATCTATCCCCAACCTAAACAAATTATTCAAGACTTTTAACTATATATCTAATTTTAAAATCAATCATAATAAATCAGAAGCCCTCAATATCTCCTTGAAACCCCACCACCTCCAATTAGCAAAGGACAATTGTCCATACAAATGGGAGCCCAAGGCATTACAATACCTCGGCATTAAACTAACCCCTACTATAGACACCCTTTTTGACACAAATTTTACACCTCTTCTCAATCAGATAAAATCAGACTTCAAAAAATGGTCACGAAAACAATTTTCCTGGCTCGGGAGAATCTCGATTTTGAAGATGATGATTCTACCAAGACTCCTATACTTCTTCAGTGCCCTCCCTATAAAAATTCCCAATGCCTTTTTCAAAAATCTCAAAATTTTACAAAATAAATTTATATGGAAGCATAAAAAACCGAGACTGAGTCGAGAGCTTCTGTCACTTCCTAAAGACATGGGTGGACTAAGCATTCCCGATTTTCAAAAATATCACCAAGCCACACATCTCACTAGAATCATTGATTGGCATTACCACAATAAGGATAAAGAATGGACACAACTAGAATCCCAATGCAACAACTTTAACCTGCAATATATGCCCTGGAGAATATTTCACACCGGAACAGCTCCTAAAATCAGCCTTCCGATAACACAAACGACACTTGATATATTCCACTCTATCAACAAAACACATCACTCTAAATCACTACTCAGCCCACTTACTCCAATGCAACCACAACAAAGTATAACAAAGTTTACCCCATCATATGATCAAGAAATACTACTGGCACACCAATGTTTGAAGGACGGCGTCATAAAACCATTTAATGAACTTAGAGACAAACTAAATGGTCCCCTCTCTGGATATTGGGAATATATCCAAATATATGACATCCTAAAAAAAAAAAAGAACATAACACAAGTCAAGGAGGAACTTTTTTTTAAAAAAAGAATGCATTGTGTTTTTTCATACAGCATATCTTCTGTTTAGGGCAAAAAAAAAAAAATTTTTAGATTTCCTTATCCAGCTAATTTTGAAATATTACTTAGGCCCTTTTCACACTTGTGCGACCCGATTTTACCGTTATTTTTTGCAGTGATTTAGCCACGATTTTACAGCGATATTGATGCAATTTGGATCAGTAAGACTTTGGTCCGACTTTGTTGCAACTTTGGCTCAATGAAAACATATTACAAAGTCGTACAGAAGTAGTACAGAAATTGCATCTATATTATTCAGGTGCAATTTGAATGAGACTTTGAGAGTTTAAAGTGGTTGTCAACTTGTGACAACCACTTTAACCTACAGGTAAGCCTATGATAAGGCTTACCTGTAGGTGCCCTGCATATCTCCTAAACCTGTACTGTTCAGGAGATATGCAGTGTATTTGCTGTGCCGACATCATGTCGGCACATGCACAGTGAAGAAACGGCCTCTGTGCCGTTCCTCCACTGCGACCGTGCCGTGATTGGCGGCTCACGCGACTCCGGCCAGTCACAATGCCGGAGTTGGGGCCCCAGAAGGAAGAGAGGCAGAAGATGGATGCCGCCAGCACTGGGGACAGTGCTGGACATTGCAGGCTTCGTTTGCAGGTAAGTGGCACATAATGGGCTAGTATGCGATGCATAGTAGCCCATTATGCTTCTACATTACAGGGGCATGTAGAGGAAGTAAGCCCAATCTGGGTTTACGTCCTCTTTAACATTGAAGTCTATGGACCTCAAGTTGCATCAAAGTTGGACCAAAGTAATGCAGGGACTACTTTGAAGTCAGCACGACTTGAAAGTCGTACAGATATGAATGGTACTCATTGGAAATAATGGGGAATGACTTGTCATGGGACTTTGCAGTCCCAAATCGCAGGACAACTCGCACAAGTGTGAAAGGGGTCTTAAGAATACTTCATACTTAGATATTAGGCAGCAGACAATACTCTGACTTTTATTTTCATGCTTACTAGGTTAATCAGTTTCATTTAAAAAAAAACAACACTCGCTCACTGTGCTGTATATGCAGAGGGGCAGCGCTTTCATACTAGATCAAGAAGTGTGTTAATTCTAGAGAAAACTTCTCCCTCTCCTCATCTCCATAATTTTTGGAAGAGATTTTTGTAGTTTACAGAAGGTAACTCAGAATGCTGATAACACTGTTTGAAATTTCAGTTCAGTGCACAGAAAGTTGTGCACTTTCTGGCAAAATCAACAGGCATTTTTTCTGTGCTTGCAAAAAAAAATGTGTTTAAATGATAACTTCACATTTAACCAGTGCTTACATGGCACTTATACCTCCTGTAGGGTGGGTATTTTTTAACAAATTGGCCCTGGCCAGGCCAATTTTCAGCTTTCAGCACTGTTGCACTTTGAATGACAATTTTGCAGTCATGCAACACTGTACCCAAACAAAATGTTTATAATTTTTTTCACACAAATAGAGGTTTCTTTTGGTGCCATTTAATCACCACTGGGTTTTTTTTGTTTTTTGCTAAAGAAACAAAAAAAGGCCTATAATTTTGAAAAAAAAAATGTCATAGTTTGTTAAAAAATTATGCACGCAGGTCATTTTTCTCCTTCACTGATGTGTGCTGTTGGGCACTGAAAAGCTGCACGGATGGCACTGATAAGGTAGCACTGATAAGGCAGCACTGATGGGCACTGATTGTGGCACTGATGAGTCAGTACTGATGAGGCGACACTGGTGGGCACTGATGAGGCGACACTGGTGGACACTGATGAGGAGGCACTGATGGGGCTGCACTAACCCTTTTACAGCTTTTATGAATGGGGGAGGGGTGGGCACAGTCAAGCACACTTGATAAATGCCTGTCACACCTTTGTCAGCTCCAATAACCAATATCTCCCGGATGAATATGGCAACGGGGGATTAAGGGAGAATCCTAATAATGGAGGAGTCAGCAGCACAGGGGATACATAGCATTGATCATAAGTCATTTTTTTATTGAGTACATTTATGCTTTAAGTATATAGTCCATAGAAGGCTTTGTAGTTTATTGTATTTAAAATAGATCCACAAACTACACACCAGCAAGACTATATCTTTATGGGAGCCATGTAAGGTGAGATAGAATGCAATAGTGGTAATGATTCATTGGACACTAAATGGACTAATGACAATGGGTCAAAGACTCATTTAGAAATGGGGACCAAGCTGACTTATTTTGGGCCCTGCCCTTTGATTTTATTGATTAAAAGGTGTTTTGTCTACACTATATAGTGGCCTTTGTTTTCGTCATCTTGGACTGGTTTAACATAGCAAAGGAGTCTTCATATACACTATACTACCAAAAGTATTGTGACACCTCCCTTTACAGGCACATGAACTTTAAAGTGGTTGTCAAATCTCATTTAAAAAAAACAACAACCTGCAAAACAAAGGCATAATGAGCTAGTATGCATCACATACTAGCTCATTGTGAAATACTTACCTTGGAACAACGCTGTGACCGGCGACATGCTTCTATGATTGGCCGGAGCCGCGCTGGCTTCACTCCCGTGCATGTGCAGGAGAGGCACCGGGTACGGCACATTTACTGAAGAGACGACACCCTGGGCCACCCCGGGGGCCGATTCTTCAGTGCACATGTGACGATGACGTCGGCACATGCAGATACAGGGAATATCTCCTAAACTGTGCAGGTTTAGGAGATATTCCCAGGACCTATAGGTAAGCCTAATTATAGGCTTACCTGTAGTTTAAAGGGGTTGTCCAGAGTTGACAACCACTTTAATGGCATTCCAGTCTTAGTCCGTAGGGTTCAATATTGAGTTGGCCTACCCTTTGCAGATATAACATCTTTAACTCTTCTGGGAAGGCTGTCCACAAGGTTTAAGAGTGTGTCTATGGGAATGTTTGACCATTCTTCCAGAAGTGCATTTGTGAGGTCAGGCACTGATGTGGACGAGAAGGCCTGGCTCGCAGTCTCCGCTCTAATTCATCCCAAAAGTGTTCTATCGGGTTGAGGTCAGAACTCTGTGCAGGCCAGTCAAATTCCTCCACCTCAAACTCACTCATCCATGTCTTCTTTATGGACCTTGCTTTGTGCACTGGTGCGCAGTCATGTTGGAACAGCAAAGGGCCATCCCCAACTGTTACAACAAAGTTGGGAGCATGAAATTGTCCAAAATGTCTTGGTATGCTGACGCCTTAAGAGTTCCCTTCACTGGAACTAGAGGGGCCAAGCCCAACCCTTAATACACAACCCCACACCATAATCCCCCTCCCCCAAATGATTTGGACCAGTGCACAAAGCAAGGTCCATAAAGACATAGATGAGCGAGTTTGGGGTGGAGGAACTTGACTGACCTGCACAGAGTCCTGACCTCAACCCAATAGAACACCTTTGGGATGACTTAGAGCAGAGACTGCAAACTAGGCCTTGTTGTCCACATCAGTGCCTGACCTCACAAATGTGCTTCTGGAAGAATGGTCAAACATTCCCATAGACATACTTCTAAACCTTGTGGACCACCGTACCAGAAGAGTTGAAGGTGTTATAGCTGCAAAGGATGGGCCAACTCAATATTAAACCCTATGGACTAAGATTGGGATCCCATTAAAGTTCATGTGTGTAAAGGCAGGCATCCCAATACTTTTGGTAATATAGTGTATTTGGGGAAGTCATGTTGGGGGGATACTGAAACTGGCACTGTTTAAAGAAAGCAAAGAAGAGGTCTAGTAATGTTCAGTTTCAGTTCTTAACACTTATAACAATGCTATCACTTTGCCCATTCAGGAATTACAGCATGTTTGTAAACAACAATCCTTCAAATCATATCTTTTGTGGGTATCGTTCAGTAGAAAAGATTTCTGTCGTGCAAGATCAATATTTGCTGTTTGGACCACTATTAGTCTAGACAGATTGGATATATATCACTGACAGTCATTGGTATGTTTTCATAATTGACGGGTGGATCTGTTTCATCCATTTGAAACATGAAGGTCACAAGTTAACCCCCGACAAGATGCGCCCAACCTTTAATGTTATATATAAGATGGCATAAGGGCCTGTTACAAGTGCTTAATAATAACCATACTGTACTTATGTATAAATTGGATCTGCAAAGTGCTTTGAGATCTGAAGATGAAAAGGGCAGACTGAGAGCAATGTTATTAATGTATTCAGTGACCTTCCCAACTTACATGACTCCTGATATGTAAGCTCCTGGGAATAGTTTTCAATCAAGCAGTCATATTTCCTGTCCAGCTACGCTTTTTTTTTTTATATATAAAACATTCTCAGTGTTTTGTAATTTTTTTTTTTTTCCATAAAGTTTATTGAAATGTAGTTTAAGGTTACAGAGTATCATTTAGTAAATAAACAGAGAGTACTCCATCATAGAAATTTCATTTAAAGAATTACAGGCTACATCAATAATCACAAATTGTAACATCAAAAACTTCCAATTCGGTGTTCTCGTTAGGAGAGTTGTTATATTAATCTTGTGATACCCTGGTCTTACTGTCGTATATTGTGTTGCGGATAATGTATTTTCCGTGTCGTCTAGTGTGGTTTGCGGGAGTGTTTTGTAATTAGCAAGGATTTACACATTACAAAATGGCCCAGTTTACCATAGATGGGCTAACTCCATGAAACTATGTTGTCACAATTTTAATTGTTGGTAGCATGGAGAAGGTTCGTATTGCTGTTTGTGTCTTCACATTCTGTCCTGGTGACTGTCACTGACAAGACATTAAAGTGGACTGTGCATAAAAATGAACGATCCACTGGTCTTGTAGCTCCCGTTCTCCAAGCATTAGCAGAAAAAAAAAATACCTTGGACTATATTGTGAGGGTGACATTACTTCTATAGGACCCCAAGCCTCATGAGACCATACTCAAGCACTGTTTAGGATCCTGGAGCTGCCCTTAGGTACAAATTGTTCAGTCCGTGAGCCCCAGCAACCAGTAGCCAGTGCTTTCTTTCCCCAGATAATTACTCAGGGACAGTAAAGAATAATATTAATTCAACTGTTTTATACTAACTAAACAATTTGGTGTTGATTCTTTTGCACATTATTTTTTTTACTGTGCTGTCAATTCCTTTTTTATCTTTTTCTGTACTTTTTTCTGTGACCTTTTAAAATAGATCTTGCTGGGAGGAATTCAAAATGTGGTGCCAGTAATTATTTAAGGTTGTTGTAGGGCCACTGACTTGTAAAGGAACTGTGATGACAGTAATATTTAGCAATCTCTTGTAACATGTTACCATATCTCAGATGGGTTTTTGCAGTATGTCATCAGTCTCCAACCACACCTGCAGCATATCTCCAGTCCCTAACCACACCTGTAACATGTCCATAGTCTCTGACCAGCACTGCAGTGCATAAAGTATCTGACATTGTAGCATTTCATACATTTAACATCATGTGCAACCCTTTGGTAATGTCAGTGGTCATACATAAGGCCCCAACAAATATCAAAGTAATATGGCAACCACTGGTGTAGGGACATTTTTTTTTTAGAGAGAATGGAAATCCCCAGTTTTCCCAGAATTCATTGATAAGGCTGAGTTTCATCATCCATCATGTGTAGCCGGTGGAAACCAGGGTTGAAGGTAAGTATGTAATTTGCCCACCCCCCAATCATTTTTTATTTAATACTGCATTTTTTACATGATCTAGAAGAAAAGCATACCTTGAATTGTTATGCAAGAGAATCTCCCCAATAGCATTTGTAGTTTCAGCATTGTTATTGCTCCTGAAATCAGCCAGGATTTAGAACTCATTTGAGTTTGTTCATCTGAGTAAAGCCTTCAGCAAACCTATATTCTCAAACCATAGTACCTTTGTCTCCTCTATTCCCGATGGACCAGAATCCCCAAGAGTTGCTAAAATGACTAAAGAGTATTTATTGAGCGAACCATTCAAAGCTCTATTGTTTCCTCCAGTGGCAGGTTGTTACAGAAAATGTTGGCACTTTAATTTTGAAACCCTTTTGATATATGAAAGCAGAGTTATTATAATTATAGCATTTTTTATTTAAATAGCATGCAAATAAGTAGATAAGCAGAAATACAGAACTCTGTAGGAAATAAGAGGGCCAAACCTGTTAGATCCTGCAAGCAAATTGGAACTAGGAATGAATTATATCAGAAGCATACATGATTTTTTGTGCAAGGAATGAGCAATAGGTGATCTACAATATGAGAAGTTTCTATGCGCTCAGAGGCAGGAACGGACCTGCTGTACAGCTGGTATATATCTGGGAGCACAGTTAAAGTGCTTACTGGTGCCCTAGGGAGCAGATGTCATTAATGATCTTGAAGAATACGTGAACTGGAGATACATAGCTACTAGGTAAGCAGCAGGAAGGAGAATGAAGAGAGATCACTAATAAGTGGAGTGGCCAGAAAAGAGGAACAAAATAGAAAAGTATGCAGGATCCATAGAAAATGTATACTATATTTAAACACAAACACCTTAACCTTATTTTTGCTGCATATGTTCGTGTAATTCAAAAAACAATATTTTTTAATATGTCCTGTTTTCAGTTAAATTATAAGAAGACGTTTCCATGAACACTTCCTATCCTATGGTGACAGTGCTCTCCAGGAAACATGAAATTGATCCCTTGCAGTTGAAATGTGCCTGCATTTCCAGGGTTAATTGCTCATTAGTCTAGAGGAGAGTAAAACTGATTTTACTTACCTGGTCCTCTGTCTCCCCGGCAGGCAGCGCTCTCCCACACTCCAGGCATGGACTGTAATGGACCCTGCATTAGTCTTGATGACATCAGGATCTTAGACCACTTGTGCATGGGGGAGAAGGAGCTGTGGAGACCGGTCTAGCAGTACAAAGGGCAACCACCCCACCCTATAACTGGCCTTTGCAGCAAAGAGCACATGGAAGGACGACGCATGTCAAAAAACAACAAACAAAATTTCCCAGCTCACTTGCCAGCCAGTCTGCAACAAACCTACACTTATGGCCCATACACACGATCCGAAAATCGGAGAAAAATCCTGCTTTCGAAGCGATTGAACGATAATCGGATCGTTAGTACAGAGCTTTCGAGAGCCGATTATGACAGTTCATCCAATATTATTTGTTCGGACAAACACAAACATTTTTCTCTTACGATACCAGACCATACGATTTTCGATTAATCAGTACAGTTGTCGTCCGAAAATACAGGGTGGGCCATTTATATGGATACACCTTAATAAAATGGGAATGGTTGGTGATATTAACTTCCTGTTTGTGGCACATTAGTATATGTGAGGGGGGGAAACTTTTCAAGATGGGTGGTGACCATGGTGGCCATTTTGAAGTCAGCCATTTTGAATCCAACTCCTGTTTTTTCAATAGGAAGAGGGTCATTTGACACATCAAACTTATTGGGAATTTCACAAGAAAAACAATGGTGTGCTTGGTTTTAACGTAACTTTATTCTTTCATGAGTTATTTACAAGTTTCTGACCACTTATAAAATGTGTTCAATGTGCTGCCCATTGTGTTGGATTGTCAATGCAACCCTCTTCTCCCACTCTTCACACACTGATAGCAACACCGCAGGAGAAATGCTAGCAGCTTCCAGTATCCGTAGTTTCAGGTGCTGCACATCTCGGATGTATCCATATAAATGGCCCACCCTGTACAATACAGATACACTACAACACATGACATCACTTCAGATTTTTTATTCTGCCGTACGAGAATTGTGACTTTAGTACACTATTTTGATTCGATCTGAGATTAGCATGCAAAAAAAAAAAGGACGATCTGTCGTCCGATTTCCAAAACATGTGTATGGGGCACAGCAGTTCACGTTAAAACCAAGAGGTTTAGTTTGCACACATTTGCAAACACATGCATAAGCTGCAGAGGCCATGTCATGGCACCCCAGTGTACTGCAGTCCTAACTCCATAATTTTGAGAGCATCCAGAATTGGAGCACATATATGATAATGGATAGATTAAGGCCAAGTATGCCTGGAGGGAGCCCAGTACTCCTAAATGGCACAGGGATGCATTGGACACCCAACAATAGCACAATGGTAGCAAAGTTATCCAGTACGTCCCCTCACCAATACACCAACAGTACAAACAAATGGTAACCCCCCAACCTATAACGGGCCTTTGCAGCAAGGAGCACATGGAAGGGTGACACATGTCAAAAAACAACAAATACTCAGCTCACTTGCCAGCCAGCCTGCAACTACCTGACTCTCAAAATGATACAGTTAGGCTTTGTGCACACTGGTTTATTGTACACGCTGTTTCTCAGGACAGGAGAGAATCCACATTAAAAATTCACCTAAGTCATATTTTTTCAAACCAGTTTAGGTGAGTTTAGTAGCATTTGGTTTTTGGGAGTTTATTTATTTCATTGGCCAGCATTTTAATTTATTCTGGCAATTGAAATAAATGCTGAAGTGCTAAATGCTCCTAGGTTTTAGATGTGTTTAGGTGCGTTTATGCGCATTTGGCATCTTAAATGCTGGTAAACACTGAATGCAGTTTTTGTGCTTTCAGAGAAATGGCAGTAAACTCAGCTGCCAATAAATTCCTCTAATTGACTAAGTGTATATGGACACATAACATAACATAGAGAAAAATTCAGAGGCTTCAGAACAAAAACGCCCAACTGCTCCCAAACGTCAGTTTAGCAGCTGCAGCATACATAAGGCTTTAGAACTGCAGTACACTGGGGTGCCGTGACATGCCTGCTGCAGCTTATACATATTTGCAAATGTGTGCAAAATCAACTCCTTGGTTTTAACGTGAACTGGTAACACAATCAATTTGGTTTGTTGCAGGCTTGCTGGCAAGTGCACTAGGAATTTTTGTTTGTTGTTTTTTGACACCAGCCTAGCAGTGCAGAGAAGAGGAGGTTTGGGTAATTAATTCTACTTTAACAAGTCCCCTAGACCCAAACTGGGTAAATAATTGTTGCATTGTGGGTGCAGCTCCACTGCAAGGGATGATGTTCAAGTTGACCAGAATTGGGCGTTAATCTGTTCTAATGCAGCATTGTCATCTTGATTTAGCAGCCAATTGCTAGGTCTGAGCACTGTCACATGTTGGGGATGATATCACTGTTCCTCGTAGATTCCAACACAGGCAACGCTTCTAATTTTAGGGCTGGCTGCAGCAGTGGCAGGAGCTGTGAGGAAACACTGGTAATTCAGGTATAACTTGGTGATGGTGGCGGTGGCCTTTATAAACACACTGGGGGAGATTTACTAAAACTGGTGCACCCAAAATCTGGTGCAGGTGTTTATACTAACCAATCCGCCTCTAACTTCAGTTTGGTCAATTAAGCTTTGACAATAAAACCTGGAAGCTGTACACAGCTGCACCAGATTCTGTGTGCACCACAATTAGCAAATCTCCCCCACTGTCTGTTTGCCCAGGGTTTGGACATCTTCAAATAGTACAATTTTTATTCCTCCCCAACATTGTAAGCATTGTATGTAATGACTCCTAGTTTGTCTAGTCCAGGGATATGCAATTAGCGGACCTCCAGTGGTTGCAAACTACAAGTCCCATCATGCCTCTGCCTCTGGGTGTCATGCTTGTGGCTATCAGAGTCTTGCTATGCCTCATGGGACTTGTAGTTCTGCAACAGCTGGAGGTTCGTTAATTGCATATCCCTGGTCTAGTTCATACATACAATCCTACTCCTAGCCTCCATTGTGAAAACTGATTGTTATTTTTGTCATGGTAGCAAAAGAACAATTGCAGTTATAGAAGTAGATGCTTCCCAAGCAGTTTATTGAACTGAAGATAGCTAACAATACAATGTCAACCAAACTTACAGACCCCCATGCTCATCCATAAAAGCAAAGCTGTGTGGCATACTGATATGCATATCCTTGTATTTCAGCAATCTGCAATAAATCCACAGCAATAGCACATTCACCTCTCACTCTTTTCCAACTACTCCTTTACTCTGGTCTTATAGTGCCCAGGCAGGTACAGACCTAAACACACATAATTACCTATTTTTTTTTTATTCTTTGTTTAGATCAGACATGTCATGTTCATCCATAATGAGCATTATAGACATCAGAAATTTCAATGGGTGATATAGCAAAGACATAGGCATAAAAATATTTGCATGTTTCCAGGGGAAATCACGCTAGCCATAGCAGGCCATGCCTAGGATAGCAATGCCTGCCTACATAAAGAACAAGGTAAACCATTACAACACAAGATGCCTTACGTTATACAAATAAAAATGGTAGATCATTTAAATGTATATACCGTATGTGTAGAGAATCAAACGCCAAAAATAATAGCATGGACACCAACACTTGTTGGAAGGTTGGTGGATAAGTCTGTGAGTAGAAAGAGTGATTGGAACAAAATGGGTTGAGAAACAAGACAAAGAGGGAAGCAGGGTAGGTAGGGTTATTGTGATATGTACAGTGCACCACATCTGGGCTCAAGGTCATGGCCCAGAGGAGGCAAACTGTTAATATCTAAGAGTAGTTCATGAGTTCTGTCTAGATTGCTTGCATGATAACAGAATTAGTTCTAGATGGTGGGGTCTGAGTATCAGGAGGCATCAGAGCTTGGTAAGGGGGGGGAGCAGGAAAAAGCTGTACGAGGGAACCAGATGTTGCAGAATTTTTCTTCTTGATTGTAAAGAGGAGCTGTCAGGTCCTCCGTCTTACGTATTTCAATGACTGATGAATCACATCCAAATTGTGGAGGTGTCACTGATTTCCATAATGCTGGAACACACGCTTGGGCTGCTGTAAGAGGCTGGGCCGTAAGAGAAGATTTGTAGCATTTTAGTTGCATTGTACTAATATGTAGGAGGTAACTGATTTGGCCGATCCACAAATCAACCAAAGTAGGCTGGATGATTGTTTTTCGCACCTCTGACCAGAACAGGCATATTAAAGGGCAATCCCAAGAGTTGAGAGATAATGATCCCAAGCTTCATTGGCAGCTTCACTGACAGTACCAGCAGGAACTAGGGACCTGTGAAATTTGCTTATGAAGGTATACAATGCCATCTCTTGAGAAGTTATACAGAAATGCCCTAAGGGACAATTAAATTACCAGTTTGGCAACTTATCGAAATTATCTGAAAACCATTAATGTTGAAGGCAGAACATGAATGTGCCCAATTAGTTGTCTGGGTTGGCAGTATATTTCATCTTTCATAATCTTTCATTGATATTTAGCTTGAAAGATCAGTTTCGATCAGTGAACCAGAACATTGACCATTTATCATCTGTGTGTATCATCTGAGGCCTTGGTGTCCCCATACGGAGGGGCACCTATGTGGAGGACCATTCTGGCCCTGGTGCAGAATGAATCTCTGATGTTTTTACATGTGATGAACCCTGTGCTGACTGCTCTGTTGAGTATTTTAAACCCTGTGGTCTTCTCTATACAAATGCCCCTGAAGAAGGGATTCAAGTTTTCCCCCGAAACCCATCAGGCATATTGAGAGGACATTGTTACAACAGAACTGACTTTGCATCATTAACTTATTGTGCTTTGTTTTGTTTCTGTTTTAAAGTGTGATATATGCATTGATTGTTTTATCCATGTATTAAATAAAGCTTTATATGTTGTATACCATTTTTTGTTCAATATATGTGTTGCCCTTAAAGTTCCATTGTATCGGGGGTACTTATTTGCACAATTTCCCAGAACATTGACCATTTATGATCACAAAATTGCTTGTTCGTGCAGATTTTAGCTCATTTTTGATGAACTGGAATAAAAAATATGCATGTTGACAATAAATCTTTGAACAGTTGATTCTGTTTAAACTGATGAGACTGTTACAAATTATTGCATGCAGAGCCGCGTTCTATGTTAGGCATACTAGGTAAGTGCCTATTAAAGGGCCAATAAAAGTTGCCACCACTTACCAATACAAGGCTCTGGGGATTGGTGATGTTTAAAAATTCCTGCAGGTTACCAGTTTTGAGTAACAGAGGAGGTCTTTTATGAGAATTATTGCTCTCGCTCTAACGATCGCGGTGATACCTTACATGTGTGGTTTGAACACCTTTTTCATATAAGGGCGCGACTTACATATGCGTTTGCTTCTGCACGTGAGCTCGAGGCGCTTAAAAAAAATTTTTCTTATTTATTTTTACTTTTTATTTTTACACTGTCCATTTAAAAAAAAATTGGGTCACTTTTATTCCTATTACAAGGAATTTAAATATCGCTTGTAATAGAAAAAAGCATGACAGGACCTCTTTAATGTGAGATCTGGGGTCAAATAGACCGCAGATCTCACATTTACATGCAATAAAAAAAAAATGTCTTTTGAAAAAAAAGTAAAATTCCCCTTTAAGACCAATGGGTGGAAGTGACGTCTGATGTCGCTTCCATCATCCAATGTTATGGAGCCCAGTGTAACCTACTACCTTCGCTGTAGTCTGCAGTGAAGGTGGGTAACC
>BLSH010066417.1:2597348-2611812 GCA_018402905.1 Glandirana rugosa | reverse complement strand
AAGGATGTTCCAAACAGTTGATTTGGCCCCACCTAATGTTTTTGCTATCTCTCTGATGGGTTTGTTTTGTTTTTTTCAGCCTAATGATGGCTTGCTTCACTGATAGTGACAGCTCTTTGGATCTCATATTGAGAGTTGACAGCAACCGATTCCAAATGCAAATAGCACACTTGAAATGAACTCTGGACCTTTTATCTGCTCCTTGTAAATGGGATAATGAGGGAATAACACACACCTGGCCATGGAACAGCTGAGCAGCCAATTGTCTAATTACTTTTGGTCCCTTAAAAAGTGGGAGGCACATATACAAACTGTTGTAATTCCTACACCGTTCACCTGATTTGGATGTAAATACCCTCAAATTAAAGCTGAAAGTCTGCAGTTAAAGCACATCTTGTTTGTTTCATTTCATATCTATTGTGGTGGTGTAGAGAGCCAAAAAGATTAGAATTGTGTCGATGTCCCAATATTTATGGACCTGCCTGTATGTAAAACATTAAAAATAAGTGCCAATACTGTTTAAAATCCAGTAATACACGGTCTCACCCTGCTCTACACATGCTCATTTGTGCTCCATTTTTAGGCACCGCTGAGTTTGTAGAGGCCGATCTGCTGACGGTCTTAGAGAAAAATTAAACCCTCCTATCCTTTACAGCCAAGGAAGCTGCTTTTTTTTGATGCCATGGTGCTGCACATGTGAACAGTTATGACATCAGACATTTGATGGTTTGACAGTTTGGTTGAGGACACAAGCAAATGTGACAGTTAGCAATCCCGGCATTGCAGGAATGTATCTGTTTTTTGAAACTGTTAAACTGATGGGTTTAGTTCCGCTTTAAGGTTTACTGCTGCTCAGGGGCTCTGGGCTTCAGCAAAATGGCAGCCTTCAGCAAGGAGAAGCTGGAGGCAATTTACAGCACACACTTATTTTGGTGACATAATTATTCATGTGGAATGTATGTTCCGTGCTAAAGAACATTATTTTTTATTAGATTGCTATGGGTAAAGTTCCGCTTTAAGGTGACCATCTTGTCACCAGCCAGACATTTATATTGCGCTTTTACAGCTTATTTATGGTCTATTTTTTACCAAGACCACAGGGCCACTTTAAGCTGTTATTTGACGCCCCTGCCTCAATTATCAATATAACTATCCAGCCAGTTCTCAATGTGGCATGTTCTTCTGCCGCTGGTTTTCTACATACAGTAAATCAGTTGGTAGGAGGATCTGATTGCTACCACTAGCTGGTAGCTGTAAAGTTTTTTGTATACGTGCCTTTATTTAGTTCTCCATAAGAACCTTTGAATACAGGCAACATGCGTTGATAATTCATATGAATACAGAAATGTACTTACAGCTTGCTATATGTTTTCCTGACAATACAATACAGCACAATGGATTTATCACCAATGCCATGCTTGGAAACACACAAATCCCCACCCTTTCTCTTTTCAGCACATCTTAGCTCATTTAATGACCGATAATTGCATTTGTGACGATCGCCTGACTAAGGACACGCCTTGTAATTGAATTAACTGGCATATCTGAAGTGAAAATGTTAAGGAAATTCAGACTAAATTGACTAATAGGTTTTAAAATGTCATCAAGGGAGAATGATTAAATAAGCAGCTGCATAACAGAAGGAGCAGTTCTAAGTGATACCGCTGAGCTCTTCATTTCCCTGTGATCTGGTAATAGAAATTAGGATTTCTTCTGAGATTAAAACCACAAAAATTAAAATGAGATGTTTATTTTTCTAGGTTTTAGAACTCCTAACTTAGGGCTGCATCTTTCAAACATTGCGTTTGGCATGGCGACTTCTACCCACAGGTACGAAGAGGTGCAAACAGCTCTGTTCACAATAGAAAGGAGTGGATATTACTTTAACCACTTGAGTACCAGAAGGATTTCCCACTGTAAGAGCAGAGCATTTTTTGCGATTCGGCACTGCGTCGCTTTAACTGACAATTGCGTGGTTGTACGACGTTGTACCCAAACAAAATTGATGCCCTTTTTTCCCCACAAAACAGAGCTTTCTTTTGGTGGTATTTTATCCCCTCTGCATTTCTTCTGATCACCGCTATTAACAAAAAAAGAGGGACAAACAACAATATTTTTTACTTTTTGCTATAATACATATCCAAAAAAAATATATATATAAAAAAACAAATGTATTCATCGGTTTTGGCTGATATATATTATTCCTCATATTTGTGGTAAAAAAAAAAATTGCAATCGGCATTTATTGATTGGTTTGCGCAGAAGTTGCCGAGTTTACAAACCATGAGAATTCATTTATGGCGTTTTTACTATTTTTTTTTTTTTTACTAGTAATGGTGGCGATTTGCGATTTTTTTTGGGACTGTGATTGCAGCGGACATGTCGGACATTTTTGACACTTTTTGGGACCAATGACATTTATACAGTGATCAGAAATTTAAATAGCCACTGATTACTGTGTAAATGCCATTGGCAGTGAAGGGGTTAACTGCAGGGGGAGATCTAGCGGTTAACTGTGTTCCCTAGGCGTGTTCTAACTGTGAGGGGGCTGGGCTGCCGAGGCATAAGAGATCTAACTGATCTCAGTGACAGGGATCAGTAGATCTCTTATATGCCGCCTGACCGAGCGGGGAACCGCCGTGTTTACATCTGTGCCAGGCAATCGCGGGTAGCCGGTGGACATCTGCAGCAGTAAATGTACGCGAGCCGGTCCGAAACCGGTTAAGACTAGGTTCACATTGCTGCGATTTGGTATGCGATTTGACTTGTCAAATCGCATGCCAATCGGCGACAATTGCCAGCAATGGCACCATCCGAAATGGGGTGTTGACACAATTGCAACGCTGCACGGTTTCCCAAAAGTAGTTTCTGTACTACTTTTGGTGACTTTGGGTGCAATTTGTATAGACATCTGTGCAGCAACCGGCACAGATGTCTCTGCAATCGCCCCTGAAGTTGGACTGACATGCAGGTATGAAATCGCTGGAGTTCAGCTGATCTCGAATGATTTCAATCCCGCTGTCAGTGTGAACCTAGGCTAAAGGTCACCATTTTCCTGGTGTAACACAACCTTTCCAATAAATCTGATATTGTAAAGTAGGAGAATTAAATTTTTAGTTGTTGTATACTATTTCATCTGTAAAAATGTTATTTATATCTAAAAGTTTTACCTAAAGCATTAAAAGGGGGGGTGGCTTGGTGCACAATTTTTGTGCTGGGTTCTGAAAATATGTATTAGTTTATTTTTTTAATAGATGTTTGAGACTTTTGTTTGCTAGACATGTGCGGTTCATTTGGTTCTGAAATGATATTCGGACAAACTTTCCGTTATACGGAGATTCGTATATAAATCCGAATACCCGAATTACAATATTAACAAATTTTATCAAATCATCCGAATAACGAAGCAAAATTCGTCTGAATTTTGGAAATTCAGACTGAAATTCGAATCTAATTTTACATGGAACTCCAGTCGATTTCTAACTGTAAATCAAGGACTGTGTGTGTTATTAGAGTACAATTTCAAAATAATGCTGTTTTAGTTAAGCCAAAGGTGATTTAAAGAGTCAATCATGTAATGCCGATTTTTCTTTTGTTTGTTCACTTTGCCACATTTGAATAGAAAAAAAAAAAAAATAGAAAGTTTTCAATTCAACCGATTCAAAATGTATCGATTCAAACGTTTTGAATTGAAAAAAAATTGGTAAATGCAAAGAAAATTTGAAAAAGACATAAAACAAATTCCAAATACGAATTCCGAATTCAAATTCTGAATATGAATTGAACAAATCAAATTAATTTAACTAAACTAAATAACTTGATTAATGAATCAAAACAAAACAAAACTAATCATAATGCACATGTCTACTATTTGTTCCCTTAACACATTTTTAAAAATTGCCAAGCATCCAAACTTCTACCAAATTAGATCCAACAGATGCTTGAGAGTTCTGTCTACTCCTGTAACAAAAAACACTCCCCTACCCACAGACTGACAATGCTGCTGTTTTCTATGCCCCCTTTGCCCCTTCATCCAGATTGGGGGTGCTCTAATACAAGAAGTGTGCTACTGGCCAGATCACAAGTTGAAAGCAGAGGGAAAAAAACAAATGCAGCCACAATATCTAAGGATTGGTAAGCTGCAATATAAGACATTTTTGGTTTTGGGTTTAATAGCGCTTTAATACAAAAAACTTTTTTTAACCACACTTAAGGACCGAGCCTATTGTTGACTCCTGTTGTTTACAAGTTAAAATCATTTTTTTGCTTGAAAATTACTTAGAAACCCCAAACATTATATATTTTTTTCAGAGACCCTAGAGAATAAAATTGCAATACTTTATGTCACACCATGTTTGTGCAGAGGTCTTTTTTGGAAAAAATACACTTTTTTTAATTAAAAAATAAGAAAACAGTAAAGTTAGCTAGAGGAGGTCTAGTGCTAGAATTATTGCTCTCGCTCGAACGATCGCGGCGATACCTCACATGTGTGGTTTGAACACCGTTTTCATATGTGGGTGCGACTTACGTATGTGTTCGCCTCTGCGTGCGAACGAGGAGGAACGGGGCGCTTTAAATTTTTTATTTTTTTTCTGATTCATTTTACTTTTTATTTTTACACTGTCCTTTAAAAAAAAAGATCACTTTTATTCCTATTACAAGGAATGTAAACATCCCTTGTAATAGAAAAAAAACGAATGCCAGGACCTCTGTCTCTTTAAGACCGGAGGGCGGAAGTGACTTTTGACGTCGCTCCGGTCCTCCAAGGGCATAGAGTCGAGTGGGGGCCATCATGCCCTCACACAACTTCCTGCCTAACAGGGGAAAGGATTGGATCGTCTCCACCACTAATGATGGATCTGAGACAAGGGAGGGACAACTTTTCCCGCAGCAGATAAAAATGATCTCGCAGCGAATCCGCCGCGGAGACCACTTTTATCCGAAAGCGCCGTTGAAAAAAATATCGGAGTTGTGGTAGCTATCTGCTGCCATAACAACAGTATTTACCGTCGAAGGACTGACATATATCGACGTTGGAAATATGATTAACATTTTTGGTTGAGAAAGTCTTGTAAACAAAATATTTTAGGATGTATTGGAAAATCGTATAGAACCAATTTATTACAATATGCACAAATTCAGACAATCTATGCTTCATACAGAAACAAAAAGAAAGGGCTCAAACAGCAGAGAAGATTTAAGGAAGAAGAGCAGAGCTCCTTATTATTCGAACATGACATGTGTTTATCGATTTATAAAAGAAGAATATGTCCCTGAATGATTGCAGAGCACAGGATGAAGGATTAAGCCATCTAACTGCAGAAGTTACTCAGGTGTAGACAGCAATGGGACCAACAAGATCAGAGCAGTGTCTGATAAGAGAGAATAGCAAAAAATAAAATAACGCTGAATACAATCTTAATTTCTGCTAGTACAAAGACATTGAAAATCTGAATTGAAAGTACAAATGAGCATATGGACCACCCAGACATATCATATGCCAGCTAATTGATTACCAAAGAGGATCTATAAAATTATTATCTATATAAAGGAAGGCATATGATGGCCCAAAAACATAGAGGGGCTGTATTGAAACCTACAGAGATCTCAGGATTCCCATCAATAATTCCCTGTAGGTTATAACTCTGCCCATTCTCTATGCCAGTGTTTCTCAACCTTTTTTCAGTCAAGACACCCTTTAAAAATTATGGACAGTCTCGAGGCACCCTTTAAAAATTATGGACATTCTCTGGGCACCCTTTAAAAATTATGGACAGGCTGGAGGCACCCTTTAAAAATTATGGACAGGCTGGAGGCACCCTTTAAAAATGATGGACAGGCTGGAGGCACCCTTTAAAAATTATGGACAGTCTCGAGGCACCCCATTCTAAAATGCAAAAGCTATTCTAATAGTTTTACACAATGCAACACCCACAAGTCCAAGTAGGACACCCAACGTTAGAGGTGATTTATTCTTTCAAAGCAAATATACTTTTGCAAACTGGTACTGTCTAATATTCAAATGTTTCATTACCAAAGAGGATCTATAAAATTATTATCTATATAATGGAAGGCATATGATGGCCCAAAAACATAGAGGGGCTGTATTGAAACCTACTGGTAGATGCTCAGAGATGTCAGGATTCCCATCAATAATTCCCTGTAGGTTATAACTCTGACCATTCTCTATACCAGTGTTTCTCAACCTTTTTTCAGTCAAGACACCCTTTAAAAATGATGGACAGTCTCGAGGCACCCCATTCTAAAATGCAAAAGTTATTCTAATAGTTTTACACAATGCAACAACCACAAGTCCAATAGGACACCCAACGTTAGAGGTGATTTATTCTTTCAAAGCAAATATACTTTTGGAAACTGGTACTGTCTAGTATTCCAATGTTTCTCTTCTCCCACAGTTTTTCTCCATCATTCAGCTAATGTGATCCCAATGTTGGTGGAGAGGGGCAGGGGAGAGTCAAACAAGGATGCTATGCAAGTATCTGACCTCCTCATCAACTGATGATGCCATTGGTCATTAGGACACTGGCAGCTAGATGGTTGTAATGGTGCACAATGAAAACCTGCAAATTAATGTAACTAAAAAGGTAGCCTTCATCCACACGCTGGCTGGCTAGTATCTGATTTTTTGACATTTTGCCAAGGCACCCCTGAAGAAACCTCAAGGCACCACAGGGTGCCTGGGCACCCTGGTTGAAAATGGCTGAGCTATGCTAACATACGAAATTGGATGATAAAAATCTTGATTCTCGGCCCATCAGGACCAGGATGTGTGGCATTAATGTGTTCTGCATTTGCACAGTATTGTATACGCCAACATACAACATTCAAGTCATTGCCAAAAAGCACCATTGGAACACCCAAGGCACTCAGCCAACCAATCAAAGGGGGACAATAGTGAATGGTCATTTTTAGGTGTCATCTACACAGGCGTTGTGGCCATTACACGGGCTAATTGTTTATGCCGCTGGAGCTGTGTGCTGGTAGCCTTTGTTACTCTATGTGGCTGCAGAGGTGTGCAGGGGTTCATACACGGCCCTGTATGCACACTTTCTGTGTTTGGGGCTGCACCACCGCCTCTGCACACCTGTTAAATTAGAATGAGCAGCTGTGTTTGTACAGCCTCCTAAGAGTAACTTAAGTTCTCAGTATGCAGTTCCAGACATGTAAGCAGGTGCACTTAGCTAGTCTGCTACTAGGTGGCTCTGTCCCAGAATAGTGCTGGTAACAGAGAATAGTGTAATCAGGTGCTGGATCCCTATTAGTTAGAGCCCTCCTGTAGTGATGTAATGGGTGAGTCAGTGGCCATATATAAGCCAGGTTGGGAGCAGCCTTAATGTAATCGGGGCATGGAAGCCAGAGACCCCACCAGCATGCAGACATAGACAGCTAACTGGAGGCCCTGAACAAGACTGGAGGACAGGGAGAGGTTAACCTGCACCCATAAGGGTTGACTGTAGTCATCCCATCTCTTATGGTGGTGGAGGCTAAAGCGGGTTGCAAAAAGCCTTTTAGGCCAGGCCAAGTTTCCCTGCAGTAAAGCTATCCTGCTGGAGGATCTGGGAGAGATGTACCCAAGCCAAAGGTGACTATAGTGATCCTGCCTTAGGAGACTACTTGTAAGGAGCAGCTGGATACAAACAGCCCTCTGAGTAAGTACTAGTGACCCCAGAAAGGAGAGAGACTTAGTCTGGGAAGATGGCTTACTAAAGATATACTGTGTGCTGTTTTCACATGTGACTGCTGTGGATTGTCCACTATATGTAATTCACAAAATACTGTTAGGTGACCCCAGATAGTAAATCTATGTGACTATAAATGCCATTATTAACAGTAACATCAGTAAAGTGCAGCAAATGTATTGCTTTGTGTAGACATTCCTTCCTTATATAAAGGTTATATGGTCATATACTAGTTAATGGCTGGGAATATTGTGAGAAGGCATCTTCCATGCAGATGGACACAAGATGGTGGAGGGTTAAAGCCTCTAGCAGGAGAGTTGTTCTGGCAGGAAAAAACGAGTCAGGGACTCCTTGGCACCATTACACAGCTGTTCGCAAGCCCCCTTACAGGTTGCTCCATATGATAAATCGAACGGCCCACTCACACTGTACAGGCCACAGTGCCCTTGAAAATAGGGCCTTAAGGTAGATCTATGACCAAAATGTGTTTAGTTTTAAATAAAGTGGGACATGGTGAAAATACCTCTCAGGTTTCTTTTGCTTAATTTGTCTCTGTTGAGGAGATTTGCCCTCTCTATGTTTCCTGGTGACCCAGGACACTGGGGAAAGAATGATGGAATATCCAACATGTTTAGGCTATCACCAGCACAGAGGGTAAGGGAAAAATCTGCCAATGGGGAAACTTGCCTATTCTAGTGACACCTGTCTGAGGGATTTCCCCCTGCTTTCTTCTAACTACCTGATGTGTCTCTGGGAGATTAAATAAAGGCAAATCTCCCCAACATGAACTACAAAAAAATGTTTTGGCTTTAGATACACTATAAATACTTGGGGCAGTTACTTTTATCTTGCCTTGAAGCTGAAATTAAATCTGCTTTCATTTTGCCTTTCCCCATTTTTCCCTCCCCCTTCATCGACGTGCTAATAACATTTTTAAATTTAACCTTTTAAATTTTCATTATATACCTTATTTTGGACCCAGTATTATCCTAACTGGGTTTCTGTGCTTCTTAATGCAATGCAGGCAGACCATGGGCAGTGGGAGAGGCCAAAAGGGCACTGTACATAAAGTATCTCACAAAAGTGAGTACACCTCTCACATTTTTGTAAATATTTGATTCTATCTTTTCATGTGACAACACTGAAGAAATGACACTTTGCTACAATGTAAAGTAGTGAGTGTACAGCTTGTATAACAGTGTAAATTTGCTGTCCCCTCAAAATAACTCAACACACAGCCATAAGTGTCTAAACCGCTGGCAACAAAAGTGAGTAAACCCCTAAGTAAAAATGTCTAAGTTGGGCCCAGTTAGACATTTTTCCTCCCTCGTGTCATGTGACTCGTTAGTGTTACAAAGTCTCAGGTGTGAATGGGCAGCAGGTGTGTTAAATTTGGTGTTATCACTCTCACTCTCTCATACTGGTAACTGGAAGTTTAACATGGCACCTCATCATGGCAAATAACTCTGAGGATCTGGAAAAAAGAATTGTTGCTCTACATAAAGATGGCCTAGGCTATAAGAAGATTGCCAAGATCCTGAAACTGAGCTGCAGCACGGTGGCCATACATCGGTTTAACAGGACAGGTTCCACTCAGAACAGGCCTCACCATGGTTGACCAAAGAAGTTGAGTGCAGGTGCTCAGCATCATATCTAGAGGTTGTCTTTGGGAAATAGACATATGAGTGCTGCCAGCATTGCTGCAAAGGTTGAAGGGTTGGGGGGTCAGCCTGTCAGTGCTCAGACCATACGCTGCACACTGCATCAAATTGGTCTGCATGGCTGTCGTCCCATAAGGAAGCCTCTTCTAAAGATGATGCACAAGAAAGCCCACAAACAGTTTGCTGAAGACAAGCAGACTAAGGACATGGATTACTGGAACCATGTCCTGTGGTCTGATAAGACCAAGATAAACATATTTGGTGCAGATGGTGTCAATCGTGTTTGCCAGCAACCAGGTGAGGAGTACAAAGAAAAGTGTGTCTTGCCTACAGTCAAGCATGGTGGTGGGAGTGTCATGGTCTTGGGCTGCATGAGAGCGGCCGGCACTGGGGAGCTACAGTTCATTGAGGAACCATGAATGCCAACATGTACTGTGACATACTGAAGCAGAGCATGATCCTCTCTCTTCGGAGACTGGGCTGCAGGGCAGTATTCCAACATGATAAAAACCCCAAACACACTGCCAAGATGACTACTGACTTGCTAAAGAAGCTAAGGGTAAAGGCAATGGACTGGCCAAGCATGTCTCCAGACCTAAACCCTATTTAGCATTTGTGGGGCATCCTCAAACAGAAGGTGGAGGAGCAGAAGGTCTCTAACATCCACCAGCTCAATAATGTCATCATGAAGGAGTGGAAGAGGACTCCAGTGGCAACCTGTAAAGCTTTGGTGAACTCCATGCCCAAGAGGGTTAAGGCAGTGCTGGAAAATAATGGTGGCCACACAAAATATTGACACTTTGGGCCCAGTTTGGACATTTTCTTAAAGGGGTGTACTCAGCTTTGTTGCCAGCAGTTTAGACATTAATGGCTGTGTGTTGAGTTAATTTGAGGGGGCGGCAAATTTACACTGTTATACAAGTTGTACACTCACTACTTTACATAGCAACGTGTCATTTCTTCAGTGTTGTCACATGAAAAGATAGAATAAAATATTTACAAAAATGTGAAGGGTGTGCTCACTTTTGTGAGACACTGTAGCTTCCTGGAAACATCACAGCACTCTGCCTCATTACTCTTTTTAAGAGCCCTCAGTCCTGATGAAAGCAGTGGGCTGGCTCTACTTGCTGAAAATATCAAAATGCCTTGATGGGTGGAGAAGTGGCCATTCCTAGGTAGACTGCATGTGCATGCAGACCCCACATGGTAACACCCATATGTGATGCTGGATCTGATCAATGAAAGGGAAGGACCAGGGACAATCAGGATGGGGAGGAAAGTGCTGGATTAGTCTGGGTGTCCTCTAGCCTGGCAATGTGGCAGGCCCTTTCTGACTTGCTAAAGCTTCTAATGCATACTGTGAAAAACGGTGTGCAGTAATCATTAGACTAAGCATTTTCAGTAGAGGAGAGAAGCCAATACAGCTGTGCAGGGTAAGGTTGGAGTTCAGCTTTAAGCTGTCTGGATATGTGTCCTCCAAGGCTGGCCCAAGACATTGTGTTGCCTGGGTCCAAAAAAAAATCATGCCCACCAAAAGGCCCCCACATCCATTATTTTATATCATGATAATTAAAAATAAAATTCAATTTATCAGGAAGTCGGATTTACATGCAACTGTACCTTGTCTATATGCAAAATTATATGACATACCATTATGTTCAATTCAGGGGTGGGCTAGGGTAGTATATAGACAGGCTAGGGAACTATAGGGGCAGACTAGGGTGGTATATGGACAGGCTAGGATAGTATATGGACAGGCTAGGGCACTATAGGGGCAGGCTGGGGTAGTATATAGACAAACTAGGGTAGTATATAGACAGGCTAGGGTAGTATAGGGGCAGGCGGAGCGGCCCGGGGGCAGTTATTATGACACACAAAACTTCTGGAAAAAAAATCTTGGCCGTCAATTTGCTGAGTAAATAGAAGAGAAGGACAGGCGGCCGTGGTTCAATTTGCTGCCTCTCTCAAAGTGCTGCCCGGGTCCAATGGACCCACTGGGACCCATGGTAGGGACGGCCATGGCGTCCTCTGACATAAACATGATCTATCTGTGTAGATCTATGTCAGGGAAAAAAAAAGATGGCAATTCAATTTTGGTTGCTCCCCTGAAAGCCATCTTATATTTACTGCCAACATAAGCCTTGAAAGGAAATCAATTAGTCATAGAGCTGGCATCTTAAGAAGCAATGTCTGCCCAATATGAATGGTTGTATGTGTCAACACCTTATATCATACCCAGACTGGTCAGTATCCTATGCCAGCTCTGTGTGGTCACCACATTGCCTAACAAATTAGTAATGGCCAACTGTACTACAATGACTATAAATATAAATATACTCGGAGTGCTTCTCCTGCTAAAAACAGTACATCCAGCTGAGTTTAGTATTATTCATTGCTATCATGTCAACATGGACCAAAATCTCAGGAATGTTTTCAACACCAATCTATGCCATAAAGAATTAAGGCAGTTCTGTTGGCAAAAGGGGGTCCAACCCGATACTAGCAGGGTGTACCTAATAAAGTGGCCGGTGAGTGTACACTATATGCCAGGTACAACTTAAAAAAGAGAAATTAAGTCTGAAATCATATATGTATGTAAGGTTTATGCTGCACTTGGTGGATGGCAGTAATGCCAATCCACCATTGACCACACTCCTTATGTGATAGCCTATCCATCACATGATTACTTCCACAAAATGTAAAAACTTGAAAATCTTTTTTTTTTCAATCAAATACTTTTTATTGAGTTAACATTTTTTCCTTATGTATACACATATACACATAAAACATAAAACAGATATTCACACAAAACCAAAAAAATAAATAAATACAAAATTAATAGAAAAGAAAAATAAATAAGTAAATAAAAATTGTAACATCTGAGCATAAACAGTACCAAAAATTATGCTAAGTGCAACACAAAAGAAAGTAATTTATTAAATGATCAAATAAATAATAAGTCATGAAAACACATGCATGGTATAAGCAACAATAAATGCAAATGACCAATTCTCTACACAAACAAATTCAAAATTCACACACCGTGCTCCAGTATTCTTAGGCCTCATGCACACAGGACGTTAAAAAAATGTTCTAAAAACGTCAGTAGCTTTGTAGTGAGTTTTTCAGCTTTTTTCAGCGTTTTGCACTAATGTTTTTGAGCAGTAGCATTTTTTTTTTTTGTCATTGGACCAAAAGCGTCCAAAAACGTTGGTGAGCCGTGGTTTTGCACGTTTTTGAGCAGTAGGGTTTCTTTTTTTCCTCAATGGATCTAAAATGTCCAAAAACATTGGTGAGTGGCGTTCTTGCGCATTTTTGAGCGTTTGAGCGTTTTTACAGCTGAAAAACGTCTCTCAGAACCCACTAGTCTTGGTTTTTTGGTTTTTTTACAGCTCAAAAATGCCCCAGCTAAAAAACAGTTGATAACAGCCTATGTGTGCATGGACACATAGGATAATATGATGGGAAGTTTATTGACAGTAGGAAAAAACGTCTGTAGCTAAAAACAGCAGCTGCAAAAATGTCCCGTATGCATGAGGCCTAAGTGTTTTGCTGCCGACTTGTAAAAAAGTCTAAAAAGGTCCAGTGTACATGAGGCCTTACAAACACATCACAAATTGCAAGTCGGCAGCAAAACACTTAGGTCTCATGCACACGGGACATTTTTACAGCTGCTGTTTTTAGCTTCAGACGTTTTTTCCTACTGTCAATAAACTTCCCATCATATTATCCTATGTGTCCATGCACACAAATGCTGTTATCAACTGTTTTTAGCTGGGGCGTTTTTGAGCTGTAAAAAAACCCAAGACTAGTGGGTCCTGAGAGACGGTTTTCAGCTGTAAAAACGCTCAAACGCTCAAAAACGCGCAAAAACGCCGCTCACCAACGTTTTTGGACGTTCTAGATCCATTGAGGAAAAAACACCCAAAAAAACACTACTGCTCAAAAAAGCACAAAAACGCAGCTCACCAACATTTTTGGATGTTTTTGGTCCATTGAAAAAAAAAGAGCACTACTGCTCAAAAATGCTCGTGCAAAACACTGAAAGTAGCTGAAAACCTCACTACAAAGCTACTGACGTTTTTAGAACTTTTTTTAACGTCCTGTGTACATTCTACTCCCCACCTAACAACTTTTTTTTTCTCCATCAGTTCATCCCCTACAGTGATTAACTTTTGTATCACTAGACCCTCCCTCCTAGATTGTAAGCTCTAACGAGCTTCCTCCTGTATTAAATTGTATTGTAACTGTACTGCCTGCCCTCGGGTAAAGTGCTGCGCAAATTGTTGGCGCTATATAAATCCTGTATAATACTAATGATAATAATAAAAATGATGCATGTCAGCATCCAAATGCAAATGCTCATGTACACTATACATTTCTGCAGCAAAACATAAATGTTCATGTGGACATAGGTGTCATTGGCCCCGGGGGTGCCCCGAAAAGCCACGGGGCTCAGGGCAGTCTAATTGCATCATTAGCCCTGAGCTGCCATTAAAAAAGAAGTCCTGACGTGGCAGCGCCTACGATGGACATCACTACAGTGATCCAATCCTGCATCGCGGGACGTGTGACGTCCATTACAGGGTGCCGCCGGGACTTGGTGACACTGCGGGCGGCGCCGGGCAGCTATGATGGACGTCTCCCTTAGCCAATCCCATGCTAGCGCGGGATGTGTGACGTCCATTAAAGGACACGCTGGAGATACCCTGATGTAGAAGCACGCTGGGGGACACCTGATGGAAGAGGCATGCTGCTGGGGGACACCTGATGGAAGAGGCACACTGCTGAGGGACACCTGATGTAAAAGGCACGCTGCTGGGGGACACCTGATGTAAAAGGCATGCTGCTGGGGGACACCTGATGTAAAAAGCACGCTGCTGGGGGACACCTGATGTAAAAGGCATGCTGCTGGGGGACACTTGAAGTAAAAGGTACGCTGCTGAGGGACACCTGATGTAAAAGGCACGCTGCTAGGGGACACCTGATGGAAGAGGCATGCTGCTGGGGGACACCTGATGGAAGAGGCGAAAATGTAGTCCACAGGGGGTCATCGTACGGAGAAGGTAGTCCACAGGGGGTCGTCGCACGGAAAATGTAGTC
>BLSH010066417.1:2580183-2597115 GCA_018402905.1 Glandirana rugosa | reverse complement strand
AGGGGACACCTGATGGAAGAGGCATGCTGCTGGGGGACACCTGATGGAAGAGGCATGCTGCTGGGGGACACCTGATGGAAGAGGCACACTGCTGAGGGACACCTGATGTAAAAGGCACGCTGCTGGGGGACACCTGATGTAAAAGGCATGCTGCTGGGGGACACCTGATGTAAAAAGCACGCTGCTGGGGGACACCTGATGTAAAAGGCATGCTGCTGGGGGACACTTGAAGTAAAAGGTACGCTGCTGAGGGACACCTGATGTAAAAGGCACGCTGCTAGGGGACACCTGATGGAAGAGGCATGCTGCTGGGGGACACCTGATGGAAGAGGAACGCTGCTGGGGGACACCTGATGGAAGAGGCACGCTGCTGGGGGACACCTGATGTAAAAGGCACGCTTCTGGGGGACACCTGATGTAAAAGGTACGCTGCTGAAGGACACCTGATGTAAAAGGCCACTGCTGGGGGACACCTGATGGAAAAGACATGCTGCTGGAGGACACCTGATGTAAAAGGCACGCTGCTGGGGGACACCTGATGTAAAAGGCACGCTTCTGAGGGACACCTGATGTAAAAGGCACGCTGCTGGGGGACACCCGATAGAAGAGGCATGCTACTGGGGGACACCTGATGGAAGAGGCATGCTGCTGGGGGACACCTGATGGAAGAGGCAAGCTGTTGGGGGACACCTAATGGAAGAGGCACACTGCTGCGGGACACCTGATGGAAGAGGCACACTGCTGGGGGACACCTGATGGAAGAGGCACGCTGCTGGGAGACACCTGATGGAAGAGGCACGCTGCTAGGGGACACCTAATGGAAGAGGCAAGCTGCTGGGGGACACCTGATGGACATTTATACAGCGATCATAAATTTAAATATCCACTGATTACTGTATAAATGTCATTGGCAATGAAGGGTTTAACCTGTAAGGGGAGATCTAGGGGTTAACTGTGTTCCCTAGGCGTGTTCTAACTGTGAGGGAGCTGCTCTACCATGGGCATAAGAGAGCTAACTGATCCCAGTGACAGGGATCAGTAGATCTTTTAAATGCCCACTAACAGAGCGGGGAACTGCCGTGTTCCATCGGCGGTTCCTGGTTCTTCCTCTCTGGCAGGCAATCACTGCTCACCGGTGGAGATCGAGTCCGCCCGAGCCACGGCCACACTCCTGCAGAGTTCGGCGGGCACGAGAGCGCACTACCAGAGGCGTCCTCCTGCCTGCTACAGGGCACGTGCGAGCCGCTGTTTATAGACGGCGATTACCGAGACACTGCCACTCTGCAGCAGTAAATGTACGCGGGCCAGTCAGAAACTGGTTAAGCCACGCCCACGGTTTCATTTAAACCACGCCCATTTTTCACTGCAGCGCGCCACATTTCTTCGGTCTAAAGCCCCTGGTCTTTTTCCCACCTAGCAACGCCCCTGCATGTGGAGTACATGTTCCAGCAGTCCAGCAAATGTCCATGTAGGTATACATGTCAGCAAGCAAAACAAAAATGCTCATGTAGAGTATTTAGGTCAGCAGCATATATTGTATTGTAACTGTACTGCTTGCCCTCATGTAAAGTGCTGCGCATATTGTTGGTGCTGTATAAATTCTGTATAATAATAATGATAATAATAATTACGCATGTCAGCAGCAAAACGCAAATGCTCATGTACACTATACATGTCAGCAGCAAAACATAAATGTCCATGTAGAGTACATATGCCAGCACTAAAACACAAATGTCCATGTAGGTATATATGTCAGCAGCAAAATACAATCAGCACCAAACATAAATGCCCATGTACATTACACATGTCAGCAGCAAAACATAAATGCCCATGTACATTACGCATGTTAGCAGCAAAACACTTATGCCCATGTACATTACGCATGTCAGCAGCAAAACACTTATGACCATGTACATTACGCATGTCAGCAGCAAAACACTTATGACCATGTACATTATGCATGTCAGCAGCAAAACACTTATGCCCATGTACATTACGCATGTCAGCAGCAAAATACATATTCTCATATACAGTACATATGTGAGCAGTAAAACACAAATGTCCATGTACTTTTGCCCAGATATATGTCAGGAGAAAAAAAACAAATTCCCTTGGCACACATACTCAAATTTATGTCAGCGGCAAAACACAAATCCAAAGCCACCCATACCACCGTAAAGCGTGTTCTTCTCTACCCACTTTTTTGCAGAGTTTTGTTTATTTCTAAAGTGATTTACAGAAATTTGTTACTGTGCCCTAGTGAAGAGATAGATTACAGAAATTTGTTTCAAGTAGATACGATCAGCATGGACCTATCCGGATGATTTATAGCACTGTGTCTAACAATAGAAGTTATTTTTAGACGTCAGGAGGAAATGTAAGGTTTAAGAGATCATAGGGCTTTACACACGAATTAGTGAAGAGGTAAAAAGACAATCTTTCCAAACCTCATGGCCCCTTCACGTGAGTCCTCCTGCTAAATTTGGCAACCCATGTCTGGGACCTACAGGAAAGGGGGCAAGGAAAAGAGAGTTGATGAAAAATGTCCACCAAAGTAGCACCACCCCCCCCCCCATTCCACCAACAATATTCTGCAAAAAGTCCTTCAAAGACCACTTTAGTCTCAACCACACACATCCAAGTGTTACAGGAAAGTCCACGAATGGGGAATTGGTCAAGAAGGAGAAGAAAGAGTAGCTTTCTGAATCAAGTGGTTATGGAATGCATAGAACTCAGGTCAATGAAGGTGTTACTTTCATCTGGGTAAAAGTAAACATAAAAGAGGTAAGAGTGGGACATGGAGAGTGCAAGGTCCTGGTGTATGAAGAAGACAAACCCTTTAATGTCTCAAACTCAAGATTTCTTCAGGCGAAAGCCCCTGGTCTTTACAACCCTGTCGAATGTCCTGGAAGAACTAAGGCAGTATGGGGATCTGTTAAATTAAAAAATCAATGCAACCAAGTCAGAGATTTTTAATATTTTGGTCTCAAGTAAAGAACAGAAGGCAATAGACCCACATTCCCCTTCACATAGCATAGGAAGGAACTCAGATACCTAGGAATAAAACTGACTGCTTCGTTTAGTGACTCATATAAATCGAATTACATTTCGCTACTTAATTCAGTTAAAGAGGAGTGGATTTCCCTCCCACATAGACCGATCTCATGGCTGGATAGAATCAACACAGTTGAAATGAGAATACATCCCAAGATACTTCATAAATTACAGAAGCTTCTAATAGTATTACCGCACATTTATTTTAGGAAAATAAGATCAATTATATTGACATTCATATGGTCACATAAGCGCCCAATGATCCCTTATTCTGTGATGGCTAAGGCAAAAGGGGAAGGAAGAATAGGTTTGCCAGATTTTAAAAGGTACTATCAAGCAGTAAATAATGATTAATTGGGTTCAAAATAAAACAAATAAGAGTTGGGTTGGGACTGGGTGGCACAGATTAAAGCAGATCTAGAGAAGATGATAAGGATTCCACAAAGTTTTAGAGAATTATCCACTTCAATAAAGGGCACTTTTACTCCCTTCCTGCCCAGGCCAATTTTCAGCTTTCAGCACTGTCGCACTTTGAACGACAATTGCACGATCATGCAAGCGCGTGGGAGCCACCAATCACGGCACAATCACAGTGAAGGTACGGCACGGCGGCCCGTTTCTTCACTGCGCAAGTGCCAATGACGTCGGCACATGCGAGTACCGTGCAGGTAAGCCTGATTATAGACACCCTGTGCCCCAGTGCCATTGAACAAATTATAAAGTGTTTCAGTGCCACTCCACCTCCACCGTTAACATAAGCAGCTCACCTCAATTTTCTGGCTCTTATCGCAAGAGCTAAGAAACGCATGTAGTCCCAATCTTGGACTGGTTAAAACTTGCATATGGGTGTCCTCAAAAAATGAACTCCAGGGAAAGTGGTCATATGTAAGGAATCAATCATTGCGTTCCATTGGCACCATATAGAAAGAAAAAATAATATCTAGTGCTCTCCGTAAAATACAGTAAATGTTTCCTGCTTTATTAAAATAATTGTACTCACAAAATCAGCACTGTAGCCCAGTGTGCGGCTTCAAGCATGATACAATCAATAAAACATCCTGTCCTGGAGACAGCTATGGAGACAGTGATGGTCGCCGGTGACGCCACTTCCTGTTTCCCGACGCATTGCATTCCAAAGACCGGAACTTCGTCAGTGGATGCAGAAGTGACGAATTGTACCCGCAGATATACTGACCATCAAACCATGTGACCATAAAACTTCCAATCATCAACAATTTATTTCCCAGACTCCACCTGTCAATACAACCAGGTGGAGCCGTGTCCCCACAGGGTACAAACACTATAAAAAAGTTCCCAAACCATTACTAAACATCAGAATTTAAAATTGCATATTTATTTGTACAATCAGGAAACCCAGCGGCCATCGCTGTCCCATTTCAGATACATTCAATAAATTGAATTGATGGAACTACTTTTGGTGAGGAAACAGCATAAAATGAAAATATTGGAATCTCAAATTCGGGAATTGCAGGGCAGTTTAGAGCCCTACAAAGACTCAGAAGAGTTTCTGAAACTCTCGAACGAATTAAAGCAAAAGCTAGTCAAATGGGATTCCAAAATGCAGGCTAAGAAAAAGAAAAAAATTATAAGAGATTTTAATTACTTTAATGGGGGAATTATTTACAAATGGCAGTCCAATATCCCATCTGGCCCAACCACTAATAATAGTGTTCCTGACCAGGAGATGGTTGATTATACACCCACACCAGGGGTGAACACTACATCTAGGTTCACATATTCTGAACCAGCTAATCAGCCTATGTCCTATAGGGATCAGTATACCCCCCAAAAACAGGTTCACTCCCAGTGGACTGAGGTCTCCAACTGGAGAGGGAATTGGAGAAAAGAAAGGGGAGTATTTAGACACCAGAGAAATAATCAGAGAGGAGGGGGTCCCCCCATAGGTTGTCTAATTAATTTATATATCAACAATCCCCCCTGAGGAATAGGCCATTCCATACTAGTGGGTATGTGTCCCAGGCAACCTCTAGGAGCCAGGGCCCATATAGAAACCCTGGGGGTGGTGTCCGAGGCAGAGGGAGAGGTTATGCTAATGGTCATACCCCACTAACCTCAAATAGGTATGCTCCTCTCCAGAAGAGAAAAGAAAGAGAGGAGAAAGAGGGGGTAAAAGGATTCAAAAAACCAAAACCCCAATAGGAGAGGGCATATATAATCTGGGTGGAGTAGAACTGACAGGATGAAATACGCACCTTAGATAGAGGTCTACAATTCGCTCCGGTGAATAATTTGTATAAATTTCAAGCATATGTGAGCATACATAGGTATATCAGGGGTTTGAATTTTAAAAAATACTTTCTAAGCAACCCAGGTGGACGTGAATTGGGAGTAGGTGTATCAAATCATCACTCTCCGGAACAAATCAACATTCAATCCACTTAACAGGGACAATAAATACTTGGAGATGTTTGAAAACAAAGTACTTAGAGACCTTGTGTGTGAGGAAAGTGACAGATCCTCAGTTCCTAAGGAATGGAATCAAAAGTTTGGAAAATAGAAAAAATATTGTAATTAGACCAGCTGACAAGGGTGGTGGACTAGTGGTATTGAGTAAAGTCTACTACTTGTCAGAAATGGATCATCTTTTAAGTGACAGGGAGACATATCAACTCCTAAATAAAGATCCCATGCTGGCGTATAAAAGTGAACTACACGCATTGGTAGAAAGAGGAAAAAAAGATGAGGTATTGACCAAGAAGGAGGCGTCCTATTCAGATCCTCTCTTTTGTAGAATGCCTATCATATACTTTCTACCAAAAATTCACAGGGATATGGTCCACCCACCTGGCAGACCCATAGTAAATGGTATAGATTCGGTGTCTGCAAGGTTGGGTCAATACATTGACCGTTTCCTTCAACCCCTTGTTATGAAAACTGAAGCCTTTTTGAAAGATACGAAGCATGCTATTCAGATTTTCGAGGAGCTGAAGTGTGGGTCACCGGCTTATCTTGTTACATCGGACGTGAGTTCCCTGTACACAATCATAGGACATGAAGCAGCTATCGCCTCAGTGAAATGGGCCCTGTCAGCATTGGATTTACTTTGAGAAACATATTGAATTTCTGATAGATAGTCTGAAGTTCTGTTTAACCAAAAATTATTTTTGGTACGGTAATCAATTTTATTTACAATCTCGTGGCGTGGTGATGGGAGCCCAATTTTCTCCCAGTGTGGCTAATATATTCATGGCCCACTGGGAGGAAGAGGTGGTGTTCGCCAGGCGTCCATTGGAATTAAAATGTTATAGACGATATAGTGATGGTATGGGGAGGTGAACTACCAAGCCTGGAGGCATTTATGTATATATTAAATTAAAATTCCAGGAACATCACTTTATCGTGGAATGTGAGTCAAGAACGCATCACATTTTTAGATTTAGAGATCTTTAGTGATGGTGACCATTTTGGTATGGTCAACCATTTTAAACTGACTGACAGGAACGCTTATATTCCCCTGGGGAGTTGCCATCACCAAAGATGGTTGGGCAATATCCCCAGGGGACAATTTATCAGCCTTAGACGTAATTGCATACGAGAAGAGCATTACATTCAACAGTCACATGTTCTTTCTGCCAGATTCCAGCAAAAAGGCTAGAACAAAGAATCCCTTGACCAGGAAATATGCAATGTTCATGCTATGGACAGAAATATGTTAGTTGCTACTAATAGCAAGAAGGACTGAGAGGAGGTTCACCAATTTAAAGTAATACTAGATTACAACATCCAATATAAAAAGTTAGAACTTAAACTGGATAAAGTCCTTGGCCCGCATTACCTGAAAAACCTCAGTTCATTTATAGAAGGACCTCCACAATGAGTGACAGAGTGACCCCTGGCATTATAGATCCACCAAAACAAGTGGAAAATAAGCTTTTTTCCTTCCCCAAAGGTTTTTATGCGTGTGGACGCTGTATGGCGTGTAGTAGCTCCAAAAACAATGTTAAAAAACGTAAGTCATTTATGGCCGCAGCCACAGGTAAGGAATATGAGATTCATCAGCTCATCACTTACCATACGATTGGTGTAGTGTATGTGCTTGAGTGTGGCTGTGGCCAGCAATATATTGGGAGAACTTCAAGACCCCTATATATTCACCTGAGGGAACATGTAAGAAACATTAAAAAGGGACTTAAAACCCATAGTGTGTCATTACACTTTCGGAAATACCGCAATAGAAACCCCAGCTCGCTCAAATTTTGGAGGGGGGGTGGAACATGTGGTCAAACATTGGAGAGGGGGTAACTATATCCGCCAGCTGAGTAGAAGGGAGTCCTTCTGGATACATCAAACCTCAGTATTAGCACCAAATGGTTTAAATGTCGAGTTTGACATAAATTGTTTTATTTCAGATCGGTAAAATCAACTTGTATGCTAAGGTTTTTTAATATTTTTTAGGATTATATGAAATGCTGTGTCAACCCCTTTTTATGCAATTATTTTGTTTTTATTTCAATTGTAATACTGTACACCGTCTAGCAAACGCTAGTGGATAAAAAAATGTTTTATATATAAAAACATTTTTTATTGAATGTATCTGAAGTGGAACAGCGATGGCCGATGGGTTTCCTGATTGTACAAATAAATATGCAATTTTAAATTCTGATGTATAGTAATGGTTTGAGAACAGGATGTCTTATTGATTGTATCATGCTTGAAGCTGCGCACTGGGCTACAGTACTGATTTTGGGAGTACGATTATTTTAATAAAGCGGAAAACATTTACTGTATTTTACGGAGAGTACTAGATATTATTTTTTCTTTCTATATGGTGCCAATGGAACGCAAATTGCCCATATGCAAGTTTTAACCAGTCCAAGTTTGGGACTACATGCGTTTCTTGGCTCCTGTGATAAGAGCCAGAAAATTGAGGTGAGCTGCTTATGTTAACGGTGGAGGTGGAGTGGCACTGAAGCACTTTATCATTTGTTCAACTGCACTTGGGCACAGAATGTCTTTTATCAAGGATTCCTTCTATGCCAGCGCTGCACTTTTTTGATTTGACTTTTGATTATAGGATTGGATTGGATTGCCTATAGTGTACAGCTGCTTAGTTTACAACCACCTTAAAGTGTTACTAAACACAGCAATATAAAAACAATTCACCCCCCCCCCCCCCCCCACAGTGCACACAGCTTCTAAATCTTCTTTTTATATCAAAATACTGCTGCGACCCTTCACCCACAATCCGGCCAGAGCGGATTGGTGCTTTGCCAATGACATGCTCAGTTCACAAATAAACAGGCACTGCCTCTAGAAATGCACTGCAGTCTGTGTCCATGTGAAACAGGAAGATTGAACAGAGCATGTGCAACCTTCCCACCCTGCCTGCATATAGTATAGTATAGTTGAATATAGTAGACAGGGCAAGAAGGAAGTATCTGGCCATACAATATCAAACAGCCTTTTTACACAATACAGAGGATTAACCCCTTAAGTTACACAGTGAGTATAGCAAGCATGCTATTCTGCATATACAGACAGATCTTACTGTTGTGGGTTTAGTAACACTTTAATGTCTGCTATACAAAATTACAAATTCATAGACAGGAAGCACAGAAAACATATTGTTATTTCAAATGGCCATTTATTTATTTCTTAATTCTCTTCATTATTATTATTCCATTTTAATATCGAAAAACGATACGTCCAAATATATTACAATTTCAATTAAATATATCACAATTCAATAGCTTCACTTCAAATCAACCGTAACTCCTGCTTCCAGCTATGCAATTAGCCCATGCTTTAATTGCTAGCTCCTAATAAAAATAACCTCATAGTATGCCAGCTAGGAAAAATACCCAAAAATCATGCTTGTTCCTACTTATACTATTTCCTTCTTATTCACATTCTTCTGTACTCAGTGGTTTGGTATTTTTTTTACTTCTTAAATATTAACCATTTCTCCCATATAACTTTAATACATTTCTCTAAAGTATCTTCCCACCTATGTATAATTTTTTCTACACTGCACATATAATTTACTTTTTTGAAGCCATTCCTTCACAGTAGGGATTTTATGTGAACACCAATACTTAGGGATCAACCCCTTGGCTGTATTTAATAAATGGGACAGGAGAGAACTCTTATACTGGGCCACCGGTACTTTATTGCAATGGAACAAAACTCTCAAGGGCTCCAGACGTTTCTCCTGTCCGGTTATGTCCTGGATAACTAAAGCTATTCTTTCGCCAAATTTTTTTGTTCTAGGGCAGGTCAACCACATGTGTGCGAAGGTTCCGGGTGCATCGCACCCCCTCCAAAACACAAGCAATGCATCCGCCCCAAACTTCCTCGCTCTAATTAGAGTCACATACCATCTCACCAGTAGCTTGAAAGACATTTCTATCATTTTCAAGTCAACTGTAGAGAAATATGGCAGTTTTAATATTTTTGTTCTCTGGGACGCAGTTAAATCTTTGCCCAAGTCCTGCTCCCCCTTCCTTAGATACAAGGTATAATAGGTTCCGCCTCTTTCACCAGAGTACGGTACCCAAAATATACTATAAGACTTGACAGCAGGGAAACAAAATAGCTTCTCTATTGGCAACAAATTGTCCTCATCGCTTAATGGAGGAGTACAGTTATAAAATGCTGAATTTATACATACCACCATTTATCCAGAGGTTATGTGCCCCATTTTTTCCTTAATTCCTGAAGTGTGCATGGTATATTTCCCTTAAACACTTCCACACCAGGCCTTTTTCTGGCATTTTTTGTTTTGAGCTATTTTGCTCCCCTGCTGTCAAGTCTTACAGTATATTTTGGGTACCGTACTCTGGTAAAAGAGGCAGAACCTATTATACCTTGTATTTAAGGAAGTGGGAGCAGGACTTGGGCAAAGAATGGACCGTGTCCTAGAGGACAAAAATATTGAAACTACCATATTTCTCTACAGTTGACTTGAAAATGATAGAAATGTCTTTCAAGCTACTGGCGAGATGGTATGTGACTCCAATTAGAGCGAGGAAGTTTGGGGCGGATGCATTGCTTGTGTTTTGGAGTGGGTGCGATGCACCTGGAACTTTCGCACACATGTGGTTGACCTGCCCTAGAACAAAAAAATTTGGGGAAAGAATAGCTTTAGTTATCTAGGACATAACAGGACAGGAGAAACTTCTGGAGCCCTTGAGAGTTTTGTTCCATTGCACTGAAGTACCGGTGGCCCAGTATAAGAGTTCTCTTTTGTCCCATTCATTAACCACTTCAGCCCCGGAAGGATTTCACACTTTAGGACCAGAGCGCTTTTTGCGATTCGGCACTGCGTTGCTTTAACTGACAATTGCGCGGTCGTGCGACATTGCACCCAAATGAAATTTGCGTTCTTTTTTTCCCACAAATAGAGCTTTCTTTTGGTGCTATTTGATCACCTCTACATCATTTCTAATCGCCGCTATAAACAAAAGAAGAGCGATAATTTTGCAAAAAAAAAACAAATTTCTTACTTTTTGCTAAAATACAAATCCAAAAAAAAAATATAATTTTTTTTTTCCATCGGTTTTGGCTGATTTATATTCTTCCTCATATTTTTGGTAAAAAAAAAATCGCAATCGGCGTTTATTGATTGGTTTACGGATGATGAGAATTCATTTCTGGGGTTTTTATTTTTTTTTTTATTTTTAACTAGTAATAGCGGCGATCTGCGATTTTTAGCGGTACTGCAATATTGCTGCGGACATGTTGGACCATTTTGACACTTTTTTGGGACCATTGGCACTTATACAGCGATCAGTGCTATAAAAATGCACTGATTACTGTGTAAATGCCATTGGCAGTGAAGGGGTTAACCTACAGGGGGCGCTCTAAGGGTTACCTGTGTTCCCTCAGTGTGTTCTAACTGTGTGTGGGCTGGCCTGGCTGGGGGAAGGGAGTGATCACGGCTTCCATATACAGGAAGCCTGTGATCACTGCCCTTCCCCCTCTAACAGAAAGGAGATCCGTGTTTACTTACACGGAACTCCGTTCTTTCACTGCGGGGGGGGGACATTGCGGATAGCCGGCGGCGATCAAGTCTGCCCTACCCGCTCCCTGCCCCCCCCCCCCGAACACAGTGAGCACACGCTCACAGTGAGTGATATCGAAGCCGCCGACTGCTAGTACAAATCACTCTATACTACTACAAAGGCTGCAAGATAGTATAACTATAAACAAAATCTTTACAGCACAACCAATCAGAAGGAACCTAAACACACAAGTACAGCCAAAATAAGGCATTGTTACATATGAAGCTGTTGCATTTTACAGGATCCTTTGGGAACATGTTACATGTCCCCAGTGTTGCAGCAGCTGCCCGATGCCCAGTGTTGACAACCGTCAGTATTTTTACTGGCAGCCAGTAAAAAAATGAGTATGTTTTTTCTGCCAGTAAATGCTAGTGACAGGAAAAGGTTGCGAGTAAAAAATATGGCAGTGTTGCTCGGCTCAGAACTGCGCATGTGCAGTTCTGGTCTGGAGCCAGCCGAGACCATCTGAGTGCCTGCTACAGTGTGTTTGGGGTGGTGTCAGCGCGGGGGGCAGGTCTGGTTGAGGCGGTGCCTGAGCTTGTGTTGTGTGATGTCATTTTGCAAGGGAGCCGAGCTGAGCATGTGGGTCTACGGGATGGGAGCAAGGCAAGTCAGGAGTGAGACTGTCAGTGCTGTTTGGACTGGAGCGGACTGAAGGGACCACCTGCCATGGATAGAGACTGTCACTGTGACTCAGAAGGGGGCGTCTGGGTGAGGTGTCATCATCAACTGTGCTGCTGCATATTGCTGTCAGTGTCACTGTGAGAATCAATTTCTTGTGTGTGCCCTGACCATTCTAATTTCTTGCCATCCAGAGTCCTGTCCCTGAGCTACTTACTACTACAGTGGGTACAGAAAGTATTAAGACCCCCTTAAATTTTTCACTCTTTGTTATATTGCAGCCATTTGCTAAAATCATTTAAGTTCATTTTTTTCCCCTCTTTAATGTACACACAGCACCCCATATTGACAGAAAAACACAGAATTGTTGACATTTTTGCAGATTTATTAAAAAAGAAAAACTGAAATTTCACATGGTCCTAAGTATTCAGACCCTTTGCTTAGTATTTAGTAGAAGCACCCTTTTGATCTAATACAGCCATGAGTCTTTTGGGAAAGATGCAACAAGTTTTTCACACCTGGATTTGGGGATCCTCTGCCATTCCTCCTTGCAGATCCTCTCCAGTCCTGTCAGGTTGGATGGTGAACGTTGGTGGACAGCCATTTTTAGGTCTCTCCAGAGATGCTCAATTGGGTTTAAGTCAGGGCTCTGGCTGGGCCATTCAAGAACAGTCACAGAGTTGTTGTGAAGCCAATCCTTTGTTATTTTAGCTGTGTGCTTAGGGTCATTGTCTTGTTGGAAGGTAAACCTTCGGCCCAGTCTGAGGTCCTGAGCACTCTGGAGAAGGTTTTCGTCCAGGATATGCCTGTACTTGGCCGCATTCATCTTTCCCTCGATTGCAACCAGTCGTCCTGTCCCTGCAGCTGAAAAACACCCCCACAGCATGATGCTGCCACCACCATGCTTCACTGTTGGGACTGTATTGGACAGGTGATGAGCAGTGCCTGGTTTTCTCCACACATACCACTTAGAATTAAGGCCAAAAAGTTCTTTCTTGGTCTCATCAGACCAGAGAATCTTATTTCTCACCATCTTGGAGTCCTTCAGGTGTTTTTTTTAGCAAACTCCATGCGGGCTTTCATGTGTCTTGCACTGAGGAGAGGCTTCCGCCGAGCCACTCTGCCATAAAGCCCCGACTGATGGAGGGCTGCAGTGATGGTTGACTTTCTACAACTTTCTCCCTTCTCCCGACTGCATCTCTGGAGCTCAGCCACAGTGATCTTTCGGTTCTTCTTTACCCCTCTCACCAAGGCTCTTCGCCCCCGATAGCTCAGTTTGGGCGGACGGCAAGCTCTAGGAAGGGTTCTGGTCGTCCCAAACGTCTTCCATTTAAGGATTATGGAGGCCGCTGTGCTCTTAGGAACCTTAAGTGCAGCAGATTTTTTTTTGTAACTTTGGCCAGATCTGTGCCTTGCCACAATTCTGTCTCTGAGCTCTTCGGGCAGTTCCTTTGACCTCATGATTCTCATGTGCTCTGACATGCACTGTAAGCTGTAAGGTCTTATAGAGACAGGTGTGTGGCTTTCCTAATCAAGTCCAATCAGTATAATCAAACACAGCTGGACTCAAATGAAGGTGTAGAACCATCTCAAGGATGGTCAGAAGAAATGCACAGCACCTGAGTTAAATATATGAGTGTCACAGCAAAGGGTCTGAATACTTAGGACCATGTGATATTTCAATTTTTCTTTTTAATAAATCTGCAAAAATGTCAACAATTCTGTGTTTTTCTGTCAATATGGGGTGCTGTGTGTACATTAATGAGGAAAATAAATGAACTTAAATGATTTTAGCAAATGGCTGCAATATAAGAAAGAGTGAAACATTTAAGGGGGTCTGAATACTTTCCGTACCCACTGTATAGCAAAAATCAAATACGATTTTTTTTGCCTCAATATCCACCTTAAATCACATTGCTAATTGCATATTGTACCTGTTTGTACACTAAATACTGACATTTGCACTTAAAATTGTAATTTTGTAACTTTTGGAAATACCAGTAAACACTTGGCTATGCCAGTAAATTTTGGGTGTTGTGTCAGTAAATTTCAATCTGGTAAGTCGGCAAAACCCCCCCCCCCCCCCATGACAGCAGTACAGGGAGAAGTTCCCTGTAGTAGCTGTCGCTTTTTTTAATCAGCATGGCTGCGTCATTCATTCACACAGCTCTGTGTGTGAATGAACTACAAGCTCTGCGGTAGTTCTTGTAGTAGACTTGTAGTTCTCAATGAACTACCATGGCGCTGTGGAGCGCTGTGGTAGTTCATTGATACTTCCTGTCAGTGTATCTGCTTGCCCATACGGGATGTACGAGCACACAGATACACTGACAGTCTGCAGGAGACCTGCATGGCACCAGCGATCTGCTGATCTCTGGTGCAATGCTTTATAGGCTCCATAAATAAATAACTAAATGCACATTTTTTTACTTTGTTGTGCATTCATTGTTTCTTTTTTTTTTAAGTGAACTTATCCTTTAAATAGATTTTGACTGTAGAGCATGTACAGTGGTTCTAAAATGCCATAGGGAATGCATTGATTGACTATTAGTAAAACGGTTTTTCAAGGATGCTATGAAACACCATATTCTGCATACATTATCTCCTAACGGTATCTCCTAAATTCTCCCATTCTTCATTATACAGACTTGGCCAGACAGAATCAAAAACTAATAAAGTGGATTCTATTTTAGGAGTCCAATGCAGAATTTGGTCACTGCTCTCTCTAAAACGCCTTTCCAATTTATTACTTCTGCAGAATACACAGCACATGTTGCACAGAAAAGGTTGAACTCCTTGGCATGGAATCATTTATTTCAGTCTCATCAGCCCACTGTAGATCTTGCTTATGTCTGCATTTGCTGAAGTCATTTTTCAAGGCAGTGTTTACTTCAGTGGAAAGCATTGTGCCAGCCTACTTTCATCATTCTCCAGAAAAAGGAATTTTTCATTTCCAGCTCACTCTAATGTTAATGTTACAGCTATTCGTATTTGGACAATGTGATGTCAGATTTATAGCCAGTAGGTTTTATTTATGATGATATCCACAAGATAACGAAGCACATATTTTACCATAATTAGATTAACACACAAATTTATACTTTATAAATATTAACAAGTATATTGATGCTGTCACAGACTCTAACTAATCTGCTAGTAAAGCTTATATAAACAATTGCATTTACTGTCGTTTATATTCAAGGCATCACCCTCCTGAATAGAGAGAAGAAGCTCGTATCTGGAGGATAGGGTTGGATTTATTTCTTGCTATCCTAGGCCAGCTACCATGTATTTCTCTTCCACCACAATTAACTGGCTAGCCTTATAGTCACATCATATGCAGCACAGACCAGGGACTGCTCTGGCTGTTTGGTCCCAGATGCCATTCCCTTATAGGCACACAACAGCCAGGCACACATATTTCCTAATCACTCAAGGCAGAAAACGGGCTGTGCATGTCTTTTTTGTAGTTTTTATTTTGTTAGAGAATGGGGATAGGGTGAGGGTGAGCCTAGGGATACTCCAATAAACTTTAACAACTTGCAGTAGAAGACACTTAATCTGAACTATTCTTTCAGGATAAAGGCACCCCTTTAAAGTGAAGGTAAACTGGTACTAAACAGGGGCTCCTCAGCAGAAGTATAGTCCAGTCCTGAATGTACACAGGAAAAGCACTCCGAAAAGAGACCAAAAAAGTTTCTAGGTCCAGAAAGCTGGTACTTCGTTTTCTGAATACTGTATAGCTGCCTGCAGTATCAGTCTGTTTCTGTACTTGGGATTTTGGGATTGCCAGTGTCCTAGATGCTTAGAATAGCTATCTGCAATCTTCAGGAGGCTAGGCCAGAGGTCCCCCAGCCAAGGCAGAAGCTGTAAAATAGATAAAAGCACAGGGCACACTGGTCTAGTGCATTATCCAACAACAATTTTATTCGAAATAAAATATAGCTGCTCATCCAACCACTGCATTTGGCTACAATGTCCCAGCTTTGCCAAAGCCTCTAGCTTGAGGAGGACCTCACCAGGGTCTCAACTGGCTGACATATTTCAAAGGCATGTCCTTCTTCATCAGAGCCAAACAACAAATGATCATATAGCCATTGTTATTTGTCTCTGATGAAGAAGGACATACCTTTGAAGCGCGTCAGCCAGCAGGGACCCTGGTGAGGTCCTCCTCAAGCTAGAGGCTTTGGCAAAGTCGGAACATTGTAGCATCATGCAGTGGCTGGATGAGCGCTTACACTATGTTTGTGAGTAGCTATATTTTATCTCTAATAAAATTGTCATTGGATAATGCACTAGGCCAGTGCCCTCTGTTGTTATCTATTTTCCACAGTGCTCTAAAGACAACCCCAGTCCTAGAGGGCAGCAAGGCTCTATAGCTATTATCACTTCAATCTACAGAGTTCCTTTCTGGATTGGGCTATTACACCTGTGCGCAGGAGATTACCGTTGCTGTTGTTCATGTTGGTAAGGTAGAAGCTGGGACTCCAGAAAGGATTCTTTTAGCTGCAGGTGAACTTCCAGGGATGTCACAGCCCTCAGAGCACAAACAAGGTCCATAAAGACATGGATGAGTGAGTTTGGGGTGGAGGAACTTGACTGGCGTGCACAGAGTCCTGACCTCAACACGATAGAACACCTTTGGGATGAATTAGAGTGGAGACTGCGAGCCAGGCCTTCTTATCCACATTAGTGCCTCACAAATGCGCTTCTGGAAGAATGGTCAAACATTCCTAAACCTTGTGGACAGACTTCCTAGAAGAGTTGAAGCTGTTATAGCTGTAAAGGGTGGGCCAAATCAATATTGAACCCTACGGACTAAGACTGGGAAGTTCATGGCAGGCATCCCAATACTTTTGGTAATTTAGTGTGTGTGTGTGTATATATTCAAGGAGGTGGGGTTTGAGTGAGTAGGTACAGAAATACCTGGAACAAACACGAGACTCCCGACACTGTAGGGACCTTCAAGTGGACGTCGATTTTCTTAGGAAAGACCTCAGGGTCGAAGATGGAATGGTTGTACTTGTTGTCGTTGCCATTAGAGGACGCGTATCCACATTATCGGGTTAAGTCTTTCCTTGAGACATCTAACTTCACTATTATCAATATCTCGGAACGACGGGAGATCCTGACCCCAACAGAAATCTCGTGACACCTTTTATCTATTGTTGTCTCCCGTGACCGGATCACGTAATAGGTTACTGTTAAAATA
>BLSH010066417.1:2569644-2580173 GCA_018402905.1 Glandirana rugosa | reverse complement strand
CACAGAGTCCTGACCTCAACCCGATAGAACACCTTTGGGATGAATTAGAGTGGAGACTGCGAGCCAGGCCTTCTTATCCACATCAGTGCCTGACCTCACAAATGCGCTTCTGGAAGAATGGTCAAACATTCCTATAAACACTCCTAAACCTTGTGGACAGACAGATTTCCTAGAAGAGTTGAAGCTGTTATAGCTGCAAAGGGTGGGCCAAATCAATATTGAACCCTACGGACTAAGACTGGGAAGTTCATGGCAGGCATCCCAATACTTTTGGTAATTTAGTGTGTGTGTGTGTATATATATATATATATATATATATATACATACACAGTATCTCACAAAAGTGAGTATACCCCTCACATTTCTGTAAATATTTTATTCTATTTTTTCATGTGACAACACTGAAGAAACAACACTTTGCTACAATGTAAAGTAATGAGTGTACAGCTTGTATAACAGTGTAAATTTGCTGTCCCCTCAAAATAACTCAACGCATACAGTCGGCTCCATAAATATTGGGACATGGACACAATTCTAATCTTTTTGGCTCCATACACCACCACAATGGATTTGAAATGAAACGAACAAGATGCGCTTTAACTGCAGACTTTCAACTTTAATTTGAGGGTATTTACATCCAAATCAGGTGTAGGAATTACAACAATTTGTATATGTGCCTCCCATTTTTTAAGGGACCAAAAGGGACCAAAAGTAATGGGACAGATTAACAATCATAAATCAAACTTTCACTTTTTAATATTTGGTTGCAAATCTTTTGCAGTCAATTACAGCCTGAAGTCTGGAACGCATAGACATCACGCTGGGTTTCATCCCTGGTGATGCTCTGCCAGGCCTCTACTGCAACTGTCTTCAGTTCCTGCTTGTTCTTGGGGCATTTTCCCTTCAGTTTTGTCTTCATCAAGTGAAATGCATGCTCAATTGGATTCAGGTCAGGTGATTGACTTGGCCATTGCATAACATTCCACTTCTTTCCTTAAAAAACTCTTTGGTTGCTTTTGCAGTATGCTTCGGGTCATTGTCCATCTGCACTGTGAAGCGCCGTCCAATGAGTTCTGAAGCATTTGGCTGAATATGAGCAGATAATATTGCCCGAAACACTTCAGAATTCATCCTGCTGCTTTTGTCAGCAGTCACGTCATCAATAAATACAAGAGAACCAGTTCCATTGACAGCCATACATGCCCACGCCATGACACTGCCACCATCATGCTTCACTGATGAGGTGGTATGCTTTGGGTCATGAGCAGTTCCTTTCCTTCTCCATACTCTTCTCTTCCCATCACTCTGGTACAAGTTGATCTTGGTCTCATCTGTCCATAGGATGTTGTTCCAGAACTGTGAAGGCTTTTTTAGATGTTGTTTGGTAAACTCTAATCTGGCCTTCCTGTTTTTGAGGCTCACCAATGGTTTACATCTTGTAGTGAACCTTCTGTATTCACTCTGGTGAAGTCTTCTCTTGATTGTTGATTTTGACACATATACACCTACCTCCTGGAGAGTGTTCTTGATCTGGCCAACTGCTGTGAAGGGTGTTTTCTTCACCAGGGAAAGAATTCTTCGGTCATCCACCATAGTTGTTTTCCATTGTCTTCTGGGTCTTTTGGTGTTGCTGAGCTCACCGGCGTGCTCTTTCTTTTTTAAGGAAGTTCCAAACAGTTGATTTGGCCACAACCTAATGTTTTTGCTATCTCTCTGATGGGTTTGTTTTGTTTTTTCAGCCTAATAATGGCTTGCTTCACTGATAGTGACAGCTCTTTGGATCTCGTATTGGGAGTTCACAGCAACCGATTCTAAATGCAAATAGCACACTTGAAATTAACTCTGCACCTTTTATCTGCTCTTTGTAAATGGGATAATGAGGGAATAACACACACCTGACCATGGAACAGATGAGCAGCCAATTGTCCCATTACTTTTGGTCCCTTAAAAAGTGGGAGGCACATATACAAACTGTTGTAATTCCTACACCATTCACCTGATTTGGATGTAAATACCCTCAAATTAAAGCAGAAAGTCTGCAGTTAAAGCACATCTTATTCATTTCATTTCAAATCCATTGTGGTGGTGTATAGAGCCAAAAAGATTAGAATTGTGTCGATGTCCCAACATTTATGGACGTGACTGTAGCCATTAATGTCTAAACCACTGGCAACAAAAGTGAGTACACCCCTAAGAGAAAGTGTTCAAATTGGGCCCAAACTGTTAATACTTTGTGTGGCCTCTTCCACTCCTCCACGACAACATCACAGAGTTGGTGGATGTTAGAGACCTTGCGCTCCTCCACCTTCCATTTAAGGATGTCGCACAGATGCTCAATAGGGTTTAGTTTTGGAGACATGCTTGGCCAGTCCATCACCTTTACCCTCAGCTTCTTTAGCAAGGCAGTGGTTGTCTTGGAGGTGTGTTTGGGGTCGTTATCATGTTGGAATACTGCCCTGCGGCCCAGTCTCCGAAGGGAGGGGATCATGCTCTGCTTCAGTATGTCACAGTACATGTTGGCATTCATGGTTCCCCCAATGAACTGTTGCTCCCCAGTGTCGGCAGCACTTATGCAGCCCCAGACCATGACATTCCCACCACCATGCTTGACTGTAGGTTAGACACACGTGTCTTTGTACTCCTCACCTGGTTGCCGACACACATGCTTGACACCATCTGAACCAAATAAGTTTATCTTGGTAATATCAGACCACAGAACATGGTTCCAGTAATCCATGCCCTTAGTCTACTTGTCTTCAGCAAACTGTTTGCGGGCTTTCTTGTGCATCATCTTTAGAAGAGGCTTCCGTCAGAGAGTTCTTTGCCATGAGGTGCCTTGTTGAACTTCCAGTGACCAGTATTAGAGAGTGAGAGCGATAACACCAAATTTAATACACCTGCTCCCCATTTACACCTGAGACCTTGTAGCATTAATGAGTCACATAACACCGGGGAGGCAAAATGGGTAATTGGGGCCAATTTGGACATTTTCCCTTAGGGGCGTACTCACTTTTGTTGCCAGCGGTTTAGATATTAATGGCTGTGTGTTGAGTTATTTTGAGGGGACAGCAAATGTACACTGTTATACAAGCTGTACACTCACTACTTTACATTGTAGCAAAGTGTCATTTCTTCAGTGTTGTCACACGAAAATAAAATAAAATATTTACAAAAATGTGAGGGTGTACTCACTTTTGTGAGATACTGTATATGTAGGTCGAAACACAGTCATTGAATGAAATAGAAACAGTGGTGTAGGAGGCTTAAAACTGAGTGAGGAAGAACCAAAGTCTGCTACTAAGGTGAGGTTGTGGAAGACAGTTTCATGTGACAGGCCATACACTATGGCAAGACTGACAACAATATACAAGGTAGTTATGCTACATCAGCAAGGTCTCTTCCAGGCAAATATTTTAAAGCAGTTTAAAGATGTGCTGTTAAAGCTCTTTTGAAGAAGCAAAAAGGAAACGGCAACATTGAGGACTGCGGACACAGTGGTCGGCCAAGGAGACTTACTGTTGCAGATGAAAGACACATCATGCTTACTTCCCTTTGACATCGGAAGATGTGCAGCAGTGCCCTCAGCACATAACTGATGGAAACCAATAACACCCAGGTACTCCCATCTACTCCAGTCTGGCCAGAAAAGGTCTTCATGGAAGAATTGCGGTCAAAAATTCATACCTCCGACATGGAAACCAGGGGTTGCAGGAAAGAAAATCGCTCAATTCCCCATGAACACAGTCAGTGTTGAGGGGGGAATCCCTGCAGTGGAGCTATTGTGTTCTCCCGCGGAGTGGTTATTGCTAGCAGCTATAGAAATACCCAACAGGCGGGTTGATCGATCAATCAATTTGGGTACAATCAGCCTGACCGTACATGGTTAGAATCTTGGCCGTTCTCTTCTGAACCATCTATGGCTGGCTTTAGCAAATCAACTATGCACAAAAACATAGGAATTGGGGTGCAGAAAATGCTCTCAACATAGAGGGGGCACCGTGTCCCCATGTTGATAAGGACAAGGGCCTCTTCCCCACAACCCTGGCCTGGTGGTTGTGGAGGTCTGACAGTAGAAGGGCCTGGTATGGGTTGGGGGGGAGGGCTCATGCTCTGTTTTTTATTTTTCACTGACAGCTCCTTTCTGTATATTCTACTGTCAGCCTGGAATCCTTGGCTGACAGCAGAGATGTAAAAATGGACGTAAAATGATGTAAACTGAACTGAAAACTGATGTAAAAACTCATGTAAACTGAACAATCTAAATATATGTGTAGGAACCATAATGGATAGTACATATGGCAGAAAAGGGGAAAACTTGCTCTGCCGAGGCACTGCAGAATAGGAAGGACAGTGGAAGTTTTGTTTCTGGTAAAAGTGAACAGTATTACACCTGTGTTTAAAGTGCCCACCAATCATACTTGACAGCTGGTAAAAAATGCATTTAGTGCAAGTATGGTCTATTCATTAAACATTTTTTAAAATCTGTACACAAATTGAAACATCTGTCTGGTTAATGGGACAAAAATAAAATAGTAGAAAAAAAGTGTTCTGGTGCATGAAAGTACATTGATAGATCTTCAAACCCCAGGAGGGGCAAAAGGGGCATGTGCATGTGCTCTGGATGCCATGTTGTTATGTACAAGGGGGGATGCTGGGAGATTCCAGCTGCTCCATTCTCCAGCTACCTTGCTAACCAGGAGTGATGGGCAGTGTGTCACCGATCAAAGAAGACTGCTGTCCCTCCAGGTTAGACCAAGGACCTTGATGGCTGCAGGAGGGAGGATTCTGCTCTTTCCTCCCTCCAGCAGCAGCCTACTGGAGGCATAAGAAAGGAGAGTGCCCACTAAGAACACACTTTCCTCAGTATGACCACATCACTCACTGATACAGATGCCCTGCCTCCCGCACTTCTTCATGGCACACCGTAACACCCCCAGTCCACTCCTTTCACTGACCCACAGCTTTTCACTGGTGCAGTACTGGAACCTAGGCAGAAGAGAAGACTACTGACCCTTCTGGTTGGACAAAGAGACAGACAATCATGTAAGCACTCTTTCCCAGTGGCAGACAGCATGGGGTTAATCCTACAGGGAGGCTTTCTAGGCTGCAGGTTGGACCAGCAGACATGGCTAATGGAGGCAGAATGTCTAGGAATAGGGTTGTTTAGTTAAATGCCCCCACAGAGTCTCCCCACCACCATTCATCCAACTCCCCTCCTTTATCCCAGTAACACAGAGGCCAAATTAGTCCTCCTTGGGCTGAGAGCGCAGACGCAGCAGCGTTTTTCCCTACCATCACTGACACAGCAGCACATTTGAGTCCGGTGACACCGCTAACACAGGGGCATTTTATTTCTTCTAGTGACACCACTAACACAGGGGCATTTTTTTTCCAGTGACACAACGGATGCTGGGACATTTTTTCCTTTGCCATTGTTAGCTCCATATTTTACAGTGGGACAGAATGTGCATCTCTGTTAAACTCTTCGGTTCGCTGTGGTGTGCCACAACCATTGGCACCATTTTAGCGACTGCCACAGCCATTACATATGTTTTGTATTAGTATTGCACACAGCTCTTTTAGCCCCCTACTCCACCCCGAGGAAGGGGAGGTCACAATTTGCCATCTTTACCTTGGGCACTGGATGACCTTGTCCTGGCACTGCCACAGTGTATTCACTTGAGTTTCGGCAAATTACTTTCCTGTTTTGCATCTCACCTTAAATCAATATATAATCTTCACAGTATGGAATTTTTTAACTCTCCTTAGTAAAGACATTTTTTCACATTCTCCTAAGTTGTGTCCTTCACTAAGCATGCTGTATTGTCTTGCACTTTAGGATTCCATACAAAGAAGCCTTGTTAATCACCTCATGATTATATCAAAAGTGATTAAAATAAATATAGTTTAGTCATAATTTAGTAGAGAAAACAAATTTGTAATTAATGATAAAAAGAACAAAGCCTCGTTGGATATGTTGTAGCTGGCTGAACTTGATTATCAGAACTCAGAAAGTAGGTTGTAATGTCCTTTGGTACGGGAACTCACAGGCCTTTTTTTACATTGTAGCTCAATTACTCTACTAAAATCATTAAAGATTACCCTAGGGCTATTTGAGCTATTAAATCTGTTTGTGAGAAATTTAACAACTTGCTGCCCATCATCTCATGAATGGCACATAGTTTTAGTGTGAAGCCGATGTTACTGACAACAAATTGTTAAATCTGTCAGTAGCAAAGAGGTTTATTATTTTTAAAACCCTAATTGGAAAGCTGAACTCTAGGATAAGAAAATATTGTCTAAAAACATTTATAGTCTTACTTGTATCTTGTTTTGCTTTGTGTATTTCTTCAAGATTTGTGCAGTAATTGAGCATGAAACATTGCCTCTGTGCAGGAGCTTCCTTAATTAAGAAAAGTCACTGCTACTTTCCCTGCGTGTGCAGGGCGACTGGTCTGGTCTCTGCCCCTAGGCAGCCTGCAATAGGTGGGCCTGCTAGGTCCCTCCCACAGCTCAGTACTCCATATAGGTTATGGGCAGTACAGTTTATTTATGATAATAATTAGGTATGCAAACACATTTGGTGCATACAAAGTGGATTTAGGTGCTTTGTGGCTCTGGCTGAATATATTTAAATGAATAGTTTTGTGCCTGACTTTAAAGTGTTACTAAACCCAGGATCCTGCATTCAATATATCTGATCTCCAATGGTACACAGAACATGTAAATGCAATTATTTTAGAAAACATAAATAGCTAAATATCTTTTCTCATCAGCAGTATATAGCATTCTTATGACTTCTATCGGTGTCTGGCTGAGCACTGGTTAAAGCTTGTAGGAGGGGTTTTCATTCTCCTCTGACTGTCCTAAGAGGCTACAGGACCCCTGACCCTCTGTCTGGACAGTGCTGATCACATGCACCCTCCCAAGAAAGAAAAATAAAACTATAGCAATACACACCAAACTGAGCATGTGCAAAGTGCTACCAAGGCCCTGTATTATCAGACAATGGATTGGGAACAGTGGAAGAAGGGGAGGATCAGAGAAGGCAGGATCAAACAGCCTTTTTACACAATGAAGAGAATTAACCCATTAGGTTCCACAGTGAGTATAACAAGCATGTTTTACTGACAGACTGATGCAGACTGATTTTACCGTTGTGGGTTTAGTAAGCTTCAATCAGTGACAGTAACAAGCATTCACTAAACAGATGCCTGCCTTTTATATGAGTTGCAACAGTAGCATGCAGTAGAAATGAACTAAAACAAAGGGCTGCGCTTAAACAAACTGTAGGACAAATCGCTAGGTCCCATCTTTAGGATGGAATGAGAGGGTTAATCTCAAGGCAATGCAATATAAGTCCAGCAATAAATAAAAAAGTATTGATGAGCCTTCAATCCCAATCTGTTATGCCAGAATAATATAGAACCAGTCCACCATCAGACCTCCATCAAAATATATGGATCTTGTAATAAAATGACACCCAGAGTGCTGTATGAGAATTCTGTGCAATCCACCACCGAATTATGGAAGGCTTACCAGACTAAAATATAGTGGCGCTTGTGGCTTTTCCCCAGCCAGGGGTATGTGATGAATCCCCCCAGCCAGGGGTATGTGATAAATCCCTTCAGGGATTGTTGTAGCTGCATTTAGCTGATCTTATTGAATCAGATCTTATTGATCTTATTGTTATAGCTGATCTTATTGAATCCTGTGACCTGACATGCATTACAGAAACATGGCTAGAAAAGAATGCAGAACGCCTCCTAAAAGTAGCAGTGCCAACCAACCACTCAGTATTTCACTGCCTAAATCTGAACCTTAGACCCCTCTCCATTAACCTAGTCTATTCATTTAAACAATTAGAGCAGTGTTTTTCAAACTTTTTTTTAGTCAAGACACCTTTTAAAGTTCTCCACAATCTTGAGGCACCCCATTCTAAAATGTGGAAAATGAAACTAAGTTTTACATAATGCAGCAACATCCACACACTTAGGATACCCAACTTTAGAGGTGATTTATTCTTACAAAGCAATTATACCTTTGCACACTGGTACTGACTAGTATTCCAATGTTTCTCTTCTCCCTCAGTTTCTTTATCTCATTCAGCTAATGTCACCCCAAAGCTGATGGAGAGGGGCAGGCGAGTGTCAAAAAAGGATGCTGTGTAGGCAACTGCCTTCCTCCTTATCAATGACAATAATGTCATTGTTTATTTGGATGTTGACAGCTGGAAGGTTGTAATGTTGCACAATGAAAACCTGTGTCTTTGTGTAACTAAAAGGTAGATTTGTTCTACCTACTGGTTTGTATGCCATTTTTGGGCAATTTCTAGGCATTTTGTCAAAGCACCCATGAAGAAACCTGCAGTTGAGAAATATGGAGAAATTAGCTTAAAGTAGAGAAACTCCAGTAAACAATATTTTCTGATTAAGGTGTTAAACGTTTAGTAATGTTTTAAGAGTATTTTGCTGTATAGCAAAGTTCCCCTCTCAGTTTCCAGTTTTCCTGTGGTTACTGGGAAAGGATTTGAGACATTATCTCTCCAACAGGGCTTTAGAAACAGAATAAAGTATATCAGTTTTCATGTTTGCCTTTTCTTAACACAGTGGCTTCTACACTATTGTAGGAAGACAACACCCCTAATCTACAGAGTGCTTAGATCTGTTAAAATGAGAAGTTTGCAGTTTTGTACACAGAATAGCACTTCTGAACACCCCCTGACATACACATGCTCAGTATACATTACACACATTTGATTCCTCACTCTATGCAAAACCAAAGAACAGGATTAGTTGAAGTCCCATTTCAAAACTTTAACTAATTTTTGTAACATGGGGTTTTGTTGCGCACATAGATTATGCTTTAAATACTGGCATCCTGTAGTACCCAACGAGACATCTAACAAGTGATCAGAAATGGTAACCTTTCACTTTGGCAGTAAAAAATGTGATCCAATTATAAATGGTAATCATGAATCTCTTTGCAATCTAAGGCCCCATCACTCCACTTTAAATCGATGTTAACAAATAATATCCTCTGCCCTCGTTGAGCAAGTTTTATTAAAAGGTGCTTCATTTAGATATCATACCTGTAGGTTGTGTGCAGCCTCTCCCAAGAATGTAATAAAACTCCTAGTGTGACCTACCCCCACCAATCTGCCTAGATATGTGACATATGTTGGGTGCCCCCAGCACTGCAGAAATGAGTGCTCTGCTATGTTCAAAACCCACACATAGTGCTCTCTCCCTCTGTCACACAACATTGAGCTCAGCCACTGCTGTGACAGGTAGAGTTAGTTAAAATTACAGTAGGTTTACTGTGATGGTTGGTTACAAAGAGAGTGAATGTAAGGGTTTTGCAAGAGTCGGAATTACAGGGAGGGTTAATGTCAGGGTTACAAGGACAGTAAGTGTCAGGGTTTATGTTAGAGTTGGGGTACAGGGAGGGTTAATGTTAGAGTTAGGGTTCCAAGGAAGATAAATATGAGATTCTTTGTGGGAGTTTGTTTTACAACTAGAGTTAGTGTTAAAATTAGAGGTATAAACAGGTTAATTTTGAGGGTTTATTTTAGGGTTGGGATTACAGGAAAGATGAGTGTAATGCCTAGTACACATGGGCCATATGTCAGGGGACATTGACCGGTTCAATAAACACTGGTTGACATTTGGCCTGTGTGTATGGCAGCCAGTCCGTCAGAAGCCGGCTTCTGAGGGACCAGCATGCTGAAAAACCAGCAGCCGACTGCCTCTCAATTAGCGTTCTCAGCCAATGGCTGACTGACTTAGCGCTGACTAGAGTGTTCTGGCAGGGGGGCTACCCCCCTGTCAGAACACAGCAGCTCAGTGGAGGAGATCGCTGTACCAACATCAGATCATTAGTACAGTGGCTCTGACCGAAGCTGTCAGTTTTCTTTTGTTCAAGCCAGCGGGTTGAATGAAGAAAAGACCATTAAGGGTATATTTACTATAGATCTAATATGAGAATGGGAGAATAAATACTATCTAAATAGCCAAAATCGGGCTAATTAGCTCTAAAATGAATTCACTATAGCTCCCGGGAAAAAATACTTCCAAAATCAAATTCAGTATAGCTCACAGACAACAGATACTGCCCAAACCCTTACTCTTGCTAGAACCTGGAGAATTGCACATGGAAATAATGTTTAGAGCATGATATGATCGCCTAAATGGCACTGAGATATGTGGTATAATCGTTCTCATTCCCAAACCCGTCATAGACAACAGACACTCGATATGACTTAAACTAAAACCTTCATAAAAAAGGGCCCTCGATATCACTTAAGTAAAATCTCGATTAATCGGGCTAAAACCGATAAATCTATCATAAATAAGAGGGTAAGAGTATAATCTAGATATCATTTATATGGGAATTACCAGAAAAGAAGTAAGTTGGGCGACCGAACTTGTTTTCTTTTGACTGTCGAAGCCAGTCTCGGTGACATGATTACTAGACTACAACCATGTCGCTAGAGGAGGTGACTCGACGACACAAGACTGTCCCCCCAT
>BLSH010066417.1:2553456-2564575 GCA_018402905.1 Glandirana rugosa | reverse complement strand
CCCCCCCCCCCCCCCAAAAAAACAAAAAAAATGCTGAATTTCAGAGCTCTATTATTTCTTTTGTGGACTAGGTAAACCATGAAATATGTCAACTAAATGTAAATTCTCTCTAAGCACCAAATTAAGAAAAAAATAACCCAAAAACTATTTTTTAAACAAAATTTGGCGTGGGTACCCCCCAAAATCAATACCAGGCCCTTTAAGTCTGGCATAGATTTTAAAATAAACTCCATGCAAACCTTTAAAAAAAAATTGGTATGGAGTCCCCCCAAAATTCATACCAGACCCTTATCTGAGCATAAAGCCTGGAGGTCAGGATGGGGGGGGGGGGCGAGCGAGCACTACCCCTACTTAACGATACCAGAACACATGCCCTCAACGTGGGGAGGGTGCTTTGGGGTGCCCTGTCCCCATCTCGACAACCCTGGCAGGTGGTTATCGGTGTCTGCAGACAGGGGGCTTATCAGAATCTGGAAGCCTCCTTTAACAAGGGGGTTCTATATCCTGCCCCCCCCCCAATGTGAATGGGTATCGGGTACAAGAGACAGTTTTTGACAAATCTTTTATTAAAAAAATAAAAATACATTTCCCACGATGTACATACATCATCGATCACAGCACCCGACGGACCTGAAAAATAGCAAAAAGTCAAAAAGCTCCGCCTTGATGGGAGGGCCGACTGCTGTCTCTTCGCTTTGACAGGTGCTATATTGGCAAGGGCGGGGCCACACAGTGATGTAACCTGGTGACTCCGCCCCCTTCTGACATCACACGATGTCACGTGACATCAGAGGGCGTACCCAGGTGGCCTCACCCTTGCCTATAAAAGTGCACAGAGCGCATACGGCGGGAGGCCTCCCATCGAGGCGGAGCGTTTTGATTTTTTCTATTTTTTGTTTCTGTCGGACGCCGTGATTGATGATGAATGTACGTTGCGGGACAAAGGATTTGTTAAAAATGGTCTCTTGTGGTTTGTATTTTTTGACACTTTTTTGGTGAATGGGTAGGGGTACAATGTACCCGATACCCATTCACATAGGGGTGGGTCGGGACCAGATTTCAATAAGTCCCCTCACCCGCAGACCCCAGCAAGCACCGGCACCCCAAAGCACCCTCCCCATGTTGTGGGCATGTGGCCTGGTATGGTTCAGGAGGGGGGGTGCATGCTCGTCCACCCTTAACCTGACCTCCAGGCTGCATGCTCGGATAAGGGTCTGATGTGGATTTTGGGGGACCCCACGCCAATTTTTTTTTACATTTTGGCTTGGAGTTCCCCTTAAAAATCCATGCCATACCCAGAGGGCCTGGTATGGATTTTGGGGAGGACCCTACGCCAAATGTTATTTTTAATTTTTTGAGACCTGAAGGCCTGGTATGGACTGGGGAGTGGGACCCCACACAGTTTTTTTACAATTTTTTTGCCTAATAGCCAATGCCACATCAGCATGAGCATGATTGTTTCCATAATATTAATGGCTCATTTGCAAAACATTATTGTATAGAATTAAAAACATGAAACACTAGTAAATGTATTTTCTATGTATGATAGTGCTCAGCCCAAAAGGCTAGTGGTCTGTGCTTCTACCTTGAAAAATTCAGGCCTTGAAGGACTCATGGGTTCAAATCCCACCGAGGGTATCGCCTAATAAAAGTTTGCATTGGACTCAGCAGCATATGCTGAAAATAGGCAAAGGCCAATTAGCCAATGTTAGTTTGGCTGATTCTATTATATTAACTCTTCAAATGCATGCAATGGTATGTAAGTATTCAATAATATTATGGTGTGGAATTCCAAACATCACACACTAGATAATGGGCAGTTTACATTTTTTGTTACTTTATTTTAACTTGCTTGTGCACTGGAAAAATAAACACAGCTGCCTTAGGTGGGTAGTAGGTTGGCTGGGATTTGAACTCATAACTTGAGTGCTTTGGAGACATCTGAGCAGACCACCAAGCCATTGTGCTGTACACTGAGGTTCTGCATAACAGTGTAGTATGATTAAAGAATGAACATAAATAATTACTGTTTTATAGTCTCATAAAAAATTAAATTAACATGACAAAAAAAATATGGAATATATATGTACCTGTAAATGTTCAATACATGTAACTTTACAGAATAGCAGACATCACTCTGTAATACTCATAACTGCATTTATTAGCAAAATAAGAAAACAAACTAGGAATACTAATTGGAATACACATAAATAGATGCACACGAAGTAGAGCACATCTCACATAAAAATGTTTTATTTACATTCATGTGATCGTGGCTGCAGTGCAGTTCCATATAATAAACTTGGGAGCAATTGGCACTTGCAAATGCATGGAAGTGCCGATTTGATATTTACAAAGGCATGTTCTCCGGGATTAACTCTTTTTTTCACTCACATGTTCACCTAGTACAAGTCTTAATTGGGAGTAACTAAATGTAGAGTAACCATTACTTCCCGGTTTTCTTAGTAAATCAACCCGAGTGTTTACCCAGCTTAAGGTGTTACAGAGAGGATTAGTGTTATTGTTAGGGTTACAGGAAAGATGGGAGGTTTGGTTACAGGGAGAGGTGAGGTTGACATTAGGGCAGGGCATTTCTCTCTTTGCTGGGAGGTCTGAACCAAGACTCACAACCCGGAGCCTCCATCACATGAAAGATAATCTATTACCTTTCCAGATGTCTTAGCTACAGAGCTAGGTCCATGGACTAACCCAAGAACAAAAAAAACAACTGTAAAATGTACTGATTTAGAATACTTGGAAAATGGGGCAATACCACAATCCACATTTTCATATCCACTCACCTATTATTCAGCAGAGATGTCTCATACATTCTTGATAAGTTCTCCAAAGAAGATTTATTTATTATATAAATGGAAAATTATATTGACATTGATTTCCTATTTGTGCATGCAAAAATAAAATTTGTTGCAGGTGATTGGATATCCTTTACAAAGTGAATTTTAACTAAAATAACTAATGTAGGGAAAATGAATTTGCAATATGAACAGCCTAGGAACAAAGGGGGAGGGGGAAAAGTGTTCTGTATGAGAGTCTGGGAGGGCAAACACGGCTACCGGCTGGTTAAAAAGTATCAATTTTATTTGGAAAACATGCACAAATAGAAAACAAACTGGTACTTTAAAACAAGGACAACATTGCCCACAGCCAATCACACCCATACACAAACCACATCTAGCACCATGTACAGTATGTTAATTGTTCAGATGAAGGATCAGGCCAGATAGGGGGTTGGTGACAGGTAACTCCGGCAGTGTCAGCTCCTGGGGGCTATACACCAGCGTGGGTGGCATCTGACACCTCCCTAATTCATGCCTATGGAGCCTATAACAGTGTAATCAGGCACCACTAAAGTAAACAGTCCCTCTACCTGGGTAATGGTGATCACCATCTGCACTGAGTTTAAGCTCCACACAGGCAACACCTGCTGTGTCGGCTCCGAAGGGCCATACACAGACCTGTCAACATGAACAGCCTATTTTCCTTTTCGTAAATAAACCCCATAATCTCTTCAAATCTTATAAAATTAATAATTAAGCAGATGTAATGCAAGCTTCAACTATTGTATTTAGTAATAATTCTTACCTGGGTTCTCTTCTAGCTTTCCAATGGTTTCAATTTGTTCCACCAAGTCATTTGAGTTCCACTGACTCATTCCAATAAGTATTGCACTTTTTCCTTCAACGACTTCCTCTGCAATGATCAATTAAAAACATCATGGATTTAGTGATATATGGAAAACCTAATTTCTAAAAGAGAAAAGAATTGGAGGCAACAGTGGACTTTGATGGTATGTATGAGACATACAATATATATATTTCTTAAAAAAATCCAAATTTTATTAAGCATAATCCTAAAAAAACAGCCGCCTATAAAGTTGATGAGTATAAGGTACAAAATGACAAAATTTAAAATAGCGTCAAACAAAAGCTGAAATTGAGTGCTGGAGAGTCAGCATAACGACCCCCACAGGGGGTCAATGACAACATTCTTCCAACATAAACTTTGACATGTTTCATGGAGATCTGCTTCTTCAGAAAGAACAATTTCAGCATACAAAGTTTCCGGGTCCAAAACCCAACTTTGTATGCTGAAATTGTTCTTTCTGAAGAAGTGGATCTCCGAGAAACATGTCAAAGTTTATGTTGGATGAATGTCGTCATTGACCCCCTGTGGGGTCATTATGGTGACTCTCCAACAAACAATTTCAGCTTACGTTTGACACTATCTAAGATGTTGTTATTTTGTACCTGATACTCACCAACCGTATAGGCGGCCATTTTTTTAGGATTATGCTTAATAAAATTTGGATTTTTTAAAGAAATATATACTATATAAAAAACCATATAACCATAAAAAAACCATATGCTGTGAAGATACGAGATATGCAGCACCTGAAACTACGGATACTGGAAGCCTGTGCTAGCATTTCTCCTGCGGTGTTGCTATCAGTGTGTGAAGAGTGGGAGAAGAGGGTTGCATTGACAATCCAACACAATGGGCAGCACATTGAACACATTTTATAAGTGGTCAGAAACTTGTAAATAACTCATGAAAGAATAAAGTTACGTTAAAACCAAGCACACCATTGTTTTTCTTGTGAAATTCCCAATAAGTTTGATGTGTCACACGACCCTCTTCCATTCAAAATGGCCGACTTCAAAATGGCCACCATGGTCACCACCCATCTTGAAAAGTTTCCCCCCTCACATATGCTAATGTGCCACAAACAGGAAGTTAATATCACCAACCATTCTCATTTTATTAAGGTGTATCCATATAAATGGCCCACCCTGTATATCAAGAGGTATACATGTCTACAGCGGCTTTACTAGGGTCTTAAAGACATGGACTACTCCTACACACTTCATATGTTAACATGTTCATACTGAGCAACTATAATGTGCTGCAAGCACTACAGTGATCAGTCAACGTATGTGTGTGTCTTAAAGGAAACATGTCATGAAAGAAATAAGGAGTCTAGCGACCTACCTTCGTAAGGCTAAATTTAGTTTTTGGCTTCACTGTAATAAATGGAGTGGTGGTCTGTTTTCTTCACTAAAGTCAGTGCTTGATTGTTCCTTTCTGCTTCTGGAAGAGGCTTTCAGAACATAGAATGGAAGGACCAACTACTGATTTATGTTTATCAGAGCCCAGCCAATCCCTTGGAAACAAATGAGAAAGGCCCTATGACCTTCCATCAATGCTCTTTCAAGAGGATTTTGTAAGAAGTTTGTCCTCCCATTGATTTCTGCTGTCTTTTTTGGAGTATCTTGAACCCTTAAACACCCTCCTGTTCAAGTTTCTGCTGAATATATACACAAAAATAGACTGAGCCTGTGTTGTTGGTATGCTTGGAACTGCATCTGTGGCAGGCAGCCTCTATACTAGCAAGGTATGCCTGGGCATATTCTCAGCGGCCCCGGAGGAGGTGCTACAGAGGATGCCATTACTGAGATCCATTTATTAGCTGGGTGCATATTATGCTGTCCCTCTGGCTTCCATACCTTTGAGACGTGGACCCAGAACAAATACAAAGATCACAAGGTCAGAGATAAGTCAGAGGTCCTTAAGCCTCATTCGTACTATACTGTAGCAGGGCTGTATTTACCCACATGGGGATGCACAGGTGTTCCATGCATCTCCCTGCAGAAAGTCCCATTGATATATATTGGAAGACAGCAGCTGCATAGACACATTCATGTGGGTACTGGTTTATGCAGGTGCACATGCACCTGTGTTTGACATGCACCCACCCGCACCCACTGTGACAGTGCGATGCCCTGCCATTATGTGAGTGTAGGAAGTTAAGGTAGAAAGGACATACAATTTGCATCAAGGCTTAATGTGAAGCTCCAGACTATTGTTTCTGAGGGGAGAAAGCTGTGTTTTAAGCTTTCTCTGTGTTTGGTAGTCCTGGATTGGGGCCTGGAGTTTGAAGGTTCCAAAGTGTCTTGGGTGGGACAGAACCTTCAATCCTGTGTCTAGGTTTTTCTGGAGTCCTGAAGTATGTGTGCATGTATCCAGGTGCAAACACTAGTTTAAAGCCTGATTAGAGTTACTGATGGTTCAGTTGCTGCCATTTGCAGACAAAGCCCTGTAATGAGAGCTGTGTGTTCCTGCCAGAGATTGCACCCCATTGTGGGGGATTCCTTGCCCAAGGACTGGGTTTGGGAGACCAAGAGATTGTCTGAGCAATTGAAAAAGATGAGGTGATGCTGACAAGGGAGCCAGGTGGCTCTGCATTTTTTCATTTGTTTGATTTGTGAAGATGAAACCTTTGCATGGGCAACTTTGTATGGAACTTCATTTTTTTAAATAAAAGTAGGCTGACGTGCCCTAAAACTGCAGTTGGGACCGACACAAGCTCATTAAAAGCACATCTACCATGAGAGCTAATAATCACCTCGTATCACACCACACAGATGTCATATTGGGACACAACACTATGTTCATGCAGCCGCTGTGTTCCAATTTACATCAATGGAACTGCCTGCACAGGAATGCATGGAACACTTGTGCACCCTGTGTGGGTAAACATGGCCCTGCACATGGGTACAGTATAGCATGCCCTATGTGAATAAGGCCTTATTTGTATGCTTGCTCCAAGTTGCTGACTCAAAGTATAGAGACATGGGTTATGATGACAGCCAGGCAATTAGCATTTGCTTAGGTGGCAACCATGTTTCTCCCATGACAATTTAAATAGTTCCTGATAATATAATAGGTATGTGGAAAGCACACCAACCAATTGACGGTCACCAGCCTTTCAGTATCCACAGGGCTCAAGTCCAAATCTCTAAAGAAAGTCAACCTACCCCAAAGAATTAAGTAGCTCTTTTTGTGTACATTGTTAGGCTCAAAATGTTGATATATTGGACACCAGAGTTTTTTAAGCTATTTACCTAACAATGTAGACATAAAAGAGCTATTATTTTGTACACTTTTAAATATTTTTGGTGCATGTATACCTTTTCCAGAGACTTTTAAATAGTTTCTGATTTTTTTTTAGGCTAGCTATAGACAGTGATAGGTTTGCCTAAGAATCTCAGTTGGGGAGATATCTGTCCATCGTTTATAGTGCTAGGATATAGTCAGGGCTGCTGTTACAAATCATGGGGCCCCATATGGCCTACCTGACAGGACCCAAAGGAATTCAGAAGTAGGTAGGTGTACATGGACTCAAGTCCAGTTACATCAGTCTACCCATACAGCTGCATGGAGTTTCCAATCAGGAAAAAAAATGAATGAGTAGACCTGATAGCAAAGCCCTAAGGGGGAGTGGTTGGGGGTGGTATAAATGCAGCTCAGCTGCATGTTTCTACTGCCCCATAAACACAAGTGTAAACTAGAATTTCACTGTACTTATGATCATCATCATTATCATGATGATAATCACAGTATAGTAGGTCCTTTATGGCTGTCTGTCACATGACTGTTTAGTGCTGTTATGTGTTCTGGACTGGCTCTACTGTTTACTGTGTACCTTTCATATTGTAGATGGAATGGCTCAAAGCAACCTTTGCACCCGCCGATGAGATCCCAGAGCTGAGCCCTCGGTCACCTCTCATTCACCGCTGGCTACACCCTCAACACTGAGGAAGCGGAGGTATCTAGAATCACTCCAAAAAGGAAAGGTTGTGAGCAGCTGACCTTGAGTATCAGGACCTGCAGCACTGGCTTTATCAACCTGTGTGCCGAAAATGAAAAAAAGTCCCTCCTTTTGAGCCCCTCTGTTGGACTGACGGGGCCCAGGGAAATTACATTTCAGTCCTAGGAAACCTAGTAGGGGCAGTGGACTGCATTGGTCTATTTTACACATGTATCCATAAATTAAAAATACAGCTGACTGGCCCCCTCTGATGGGGCCTGGGCCTGGTACAGTAGGGCTGGCTGTACTGTTTTATCAGTGACCCAGGTTATAGAGCTCATTTTTACACAACTCACTTCATGGACTCAAGTGACACATGAAAATGAAAGGTTGTGCCAGCCTGCACATACATTTTGCAACAAGCTGGAAAATCAACCTGTGAGATGAGTGCTTCTGACACTTACAATGGTTATTATAGCTTCCTGGGAATAAACCTTATAAACAAAGGCAAATCACTGCCAGGAGTAATTCAAATGCCCTTGAAAACCCAGGCAACTACCTTCAGTATCTCCTACTTTCAGAAGTGTCAGTGCTAAGTTAGACCCCAACAATGTACTGTAGAGCACCTCTGAATAGCTTAATAGCTTGCTAATGCACTGCATTGGTTTTAGGGATGTGCCCACCTAATGGACACTGACGCGTTTTACACCAACGGGTGCTTAAGCACCCATTGGTGTGAAACGCGTCAGGCGTTCATTGTGGTTCACCTGTACACTGTATGCTGTATTTTAACCAAGAATAAAGTAATTTCACAGGAGTGCACCACCAAGTCTGTTTTTTTCTGTTTCAATAAACTGAGCTTATATCGTGAAATACAGTATTTAGAAGTCCGTGACACTGTTTTGATGTTGAATTTTAAAAGCAGTGGCAAGCCTGCTGATATGACAGGTTTGCTAATCTGACAGAACATCGCTGCTTTTAAAATTCAACATCAAAACAGTGTCACGGACGTCTAAATATTGTATTTCATTATATAAGCTCAGTTTGCTGGTAAAAATAAGTGTGAAATGCAAGACTTTGGTGGGTGTAAAAAGATGTCTGCTTGCCGCCTTCTGATTGTATTAGTGTGGCCGAGTGCGGGGTATAGCAAGATGGTCGTCACGGAATGTCACTTCCCTTACAAAATCTGACGGACGCCTAATCTGATGGAACACAGGGAATCCAGGGAGTTGTGGATAGAGATGGCCAGCAGACAGGCAGAACACGCAACATGAAAGGAGATTTTCAAGTAAGTTTATATTGAATTGTCAAAAAATAACTTTTGTTTGTATTGTTATTACAATGCCAATGTTATAAAATAAAGTGTGTAGTGTGACCATAGATCCTTAGGTAAGCCTGATTGTATCTTTATTTTATTTATTTCAGGTACTTATATAGCGCTGTCAATTTACGCAGCACTTTACATATATATTGTACATTCACATTATTCCCTACCCACAAGGAGCTTACAATCTAAGGTCCCTAACTCCCATTCATACACACTAGGGCCAATTTAGACAGGATCCAATTAACCTACCAGCATGTCTTTGGAGTGTGGGAGGAAACCAGAGTACCCGGAGGAAACCCACGCAGGCACAGGGAGAACATGCAAACTCCAGGCAGGTAGTGTCGTGGTTGGGATTCAAACCAGGAACCCTATTGCTGCCAGGTGAAAGTGCTATCCACTACATCAGTGTTCCCCAACCCAGTCCTCAATGCCCACCAACAGGTCATGTTTTCAGGATTTCCCTCAGATGAATCAGCTGTGGTAATTACTAAGGCAGTGAAACTGTTCAAATCACCTGTGCAAAATAATGGAAATCCTGAAAACATGACCTGTTGGTGCGCCTTGAAGACAGGGTTGGGGAACACTGCACTACATGACTGTGTCGCTTACTGTATCTTCAAAATAAAAAGCATGCAAGTATATGTTAGGCAGTGTTTAGTTACACAGTACTGCCCAATCAGATGATCACAATTTGTTAAGATTATAATTCAATTTGATACAAATCCATGGTAATCCCAAATCCTTTGTTTCTGATAGAGCTTGTAGAAGTCATTATTTTCGTTCAGCACCATAAACAGCTCATGTAGTCGGTCTTGCTCTTTGTCGGATCTATTTTAATCCGCAGCTTGTTGGTAAACGCGGCTGCATTAACCTTTGCCTTACAATGTTTCTATTCACAGCAGCCTGGCACCATAAAGCAAGAACAGACAAGCTGTAATAGCTCTGCTATTGGTGGTGCAATTTAGATATGTTAAAGCGCCCTGCAAACAGCATATTTTAGCAGAAGAGTCAGTAAGGTTCTGTGGTATCTTTAACAGACCAGCCAGAGCAGTAATGAGAGCGGACGGACATGCTACTATTGTCAAAATCTTCCGGTTGCCATGGTGACATTTCAAAGCCCGCAGCAAATACCCATGCGGCGAGAGGCTGCTTTGGTTCTAAAGGATACGGTCAAGACTAAATCCAATAATAGCTGCTTGTTATGAGGACAATAATGAACAGATTTCACAGCGATTCTCTGCAACCTCTTCCCCTCTGTGCAAAAAGAGGGCTAATGATATTAATTAGAAAATGTGGGGATTATGATAGACTACACAGGGTATGTGATCCAGAAGTACTTATGTAGTCTTGTTTGATGATGTGCTGCATGCTGGGAGATCTAGTTCGACAAGTTAGGAGCTACAAGATCTTCAGCCCTGCAGTCAAGTGTGGTGCACATTTAGAGCAGCACAACATGACATAACTTATTAAAGAGCACAAAACATCAACATGCCTACGGAATGAGTATACACTATATTGCCAAAAGTATTGGGGCACCTGCCTTTAACCACTTCAGCCCCGGAAGGATTTCCAGCTTTAGGACCGGAGCCCTTTTTGCGATTCGGCGCTGCGTCGCTTTAACTGACAATTGCGCGGTCGTGCGACCTTGTACCCAAACGAAATTTGCGTCCGTTTTTTCCCACAAATAGAGCTTTATTTTGGTGGTATTTGATCACCTCTGCTTCATTTCTGATCGCCGCTATAAACAAAAGAAGAGCGACAATTTTGCAAGAAAACCCAAATTTCTTACTTTTTGCTAAAATACAAATCCAAAAAAAAAAAAAATATAAAAAAACACTTTTTTTCACCGTTTTTGCCCGATTTATATTCTTCCTCATATTTGTGATAAAAAAAAAATCGCAATCGGCGTTTATTGATTGGTTTGCGCAAAAGTGGTCGCGTTTACGGGTGATGAGAATTCATTTTTGGGGTCTTTATTTTTTTTTTATTTTTTACTAATAATGGCGGCGATCTGCGATTTTTAGCGGACATGTCGGACCATTTTGACACTTTTTTGGGACCATTGGCATTTATACAGCGATCAGTGCTATAAAAATGCACTGATTACTGAGTGTTTATACTCCTTCTTATATTTAGCCCGTTTTTGCCACTTTTTTTCACAAAAAAATATAAAAAAAAAAAAA
>BLSH010066417.1:2537025-2547899 GCA_018402905.1 Glandirana rugosa | reverse complement strand
TAATCCATTCCCTGCTAGTGTAATTTATACAGTAATCAGTGCATTTTATAGCACTGATTGCTGTATAAAAATCACTGGTCCCAAAAAAGTGTCAAAAGTGTCTGATCTGTCCGCCGCAATGTCGCAGTCCCGCTAAAAATCACAGATTGCCGCCATTACTAGTAAAAGAAAATAAATAATAAATGCCATAAATCTATCCTCTATTTTGTAGACGCTATAACTTTTGCGCAAATTAATCAATATACGCTTATTGCGATTTTACTTACCAAAAATATGTCTAAGAATACATATTGGCCTAAACCAAGGAAGACATTTTTTTTTTTCAAAATTGTTGCTTTTATTTGTATTTTTATTAGAGCAAAAAATAAAAACTGCATAGGTGATCAAATACCACCAAAAAAAAAGTTCTATTTGTGGGGAAAAAAAGGACATCAGTTTTGTATGGGTACAATGTCGTGTGGCCGTGCAAATGTCAGTCAAAGCGACGCAGTGCCGTATTGCAAAAAAATGGCCTGGTCATTAAGGGGGTAAATCCTTCTGGTCCTTAAATGGTTAATTCTGTATTGGTACATAGGGGAGCTCGAATTTAGAAAAAAAAGTGAACTTATCCTTTAGTGGCATCCCAGTCTTAGTCTGTAGGGTTCAATATTGAGTTGGCCCACCCTTTGCAGCTATAACCGCTTCAACTCTTCTGCGAAGGCTGTCCACAAGGTTTAGGAGTGTGTCTATGGGAATGTTTGACCATTCTTCCAGAAGTGCAATTGTGAGGCCAGACACTGATGCTGGATGAGAAGGCCTGGCTTGCAGTCTCCGCTCTAATTCATGCCATAGGTGTTCTATCGGGTTGAGGTCAGGACTCTGTGCAGGCCAGTCAAGTTCCTGCACACCAAAACACACTCATCCATGTCTTTATGGACCTTGATCAATGATCAATGGCCCTGTAATCACAAGCACAGTCTCTCTAGTCAGAGCACCCTGCTCAGTGTAGATCTATACTCAGGTTAACGGAAAAAACAAAATCGGCAGACTCGATGGACTACTCTGTCTTTTCCTGCCATCACTTTTATATGTTTCTACTTTTACATTCTCTACATGGGAGTGCAATGCACCAATTGCGCAGGTCCAAGGTTAGCTGAGGCTTGTAATACCTCTCCTCCACCTGGAGTGAGGCGGTGGCTAAGAAAAGCAGGTCTTACTCACACCCAAGCCAGCAAAGCTACAGGACAGGAGGGTTCTGTGTCCACTTTAGAATCGGTAGCCAGTAATAGACACCAGAGCTATTGGTCTTACATTCCTCTTACATTCCTGTTCCCCTCTGTGTCTCTCCCCTTGGGTTGATTTACTGAAGCTGGAGAGTGCAAAAACTGGTGCAGCTGTGCATGCTAGCCAATCAGCTTCTAACCTCCCCTGTTCAATCAAGCTGTGACAATAAAACCTTGAAGCTGATTGGTTTCTGTGTGGAGGTGCACCAAATTTTGCACTTTCAAGCTTTAGTAAATCAACCCCTTCATCTCTTCTTTCTCCACTTCCCCCTCCTGGCTGCACCTCCAAGGCCAATCACCATGAACAAATTGACTTTTAACTCTTAACAGTTTCCAGCTGCACACTTGTTGCATCTACGCAGCATAGTACGTCCTTTTTTAAGAACTTTATTTATCAAGACACGCAGGTTACAAGGACATTTACATTTTATCCACTTGTAGTGAAGCAATATATCTAATGGCATGACATACACAATATAGCAAACATAGGACTCGGTGTCTCAAGATGCATATACTGTATAGGAAGGATGAAATATACACTCACCGGTCACTTCATTAGGTACACATGTTCAATTGCTTGGTAACACAAATTGCTAAGCAGCCAATCACATAGCAGCAACTATGCATTTAGTCATCTAGAGATTGTGAAAACGACTTGCTGAAATTCAAACCAAAGGGGAGAAAGTAGATTTAAGTGACTTTGAATATGGCATGGCTGTTGGTGCCAGACAGGCTGGTCTGAGTATTTCCAAAACTGCTGATCTACTGGAATTTTCACGCACGGCCATCTCTATGGTTTACAGGGAATGGTTCGAAAAAGAGAAAATATCCAGTGAACAGCAGTTGTGTGGATGAAAATGCCTTGTTAATATGAGGTCAGAGGAGAATGGGCAGACTGGTTCAAGATGATAGAAAGGCAAAAGTAGCTCAAATAACCACTCGTTACAACCAAAGTATGCAGAAAACCAGCTCAGAACACGCAACACTTCAAACCTTGAAGCAGATGGGCTACAGCAGCAGAAGACCACATTGGGTGCCACTCCTGTCAGCTAAGAACAGGAAACTGAGGCTACAATTTGCACAGCTCACCAAAATTGAACAATAGAAGACTGGAAAAATGTTGCCTGGTCTGATAAGTCTTGATTTCAGCTGTGACATTCAGATGGTAGGGTCAGAATTTGGTGTAAACAACATGAAAGCATGGATCCATCCTGTCTTGTCTGGTTCAGGCTGGTGGTGGTAGTGTAATGGTGTGGAGGATATTTTCTTAGCACACTTTGGGCCCCTTAGTACCAATTAAGTATAGTTTAAATACCATGGCCTACCTGAGTATTGTTGCTGACCATGTCCATCCCTTTATGACTACAGTGTACCCATCTTCTGATGGCTCCTTCCAGCAGGATAATGCACCATGTCACAAAGCTCAAATCATCTCACCACTGGTTTCTTGAATATAACAATGAGGTCACTGTACTCCAATGGCCTCCACAGTCACCACATCTCATCCAATAGAGCACCTTTGGGATGCGGTGGAACAAAATCTGGCCAAAATCTCTGAGGAATGTTTCCAACACCTTGTTGAATTTATGCCCCGAAGAATTAAGGCAGTTCTGAAGGTAAAAGGTGGTCCCACCCAATACTAGCAAGGTGTACCTAATAAAGTGGCTGGTGAGTGTAATCAACATGTCTATGGCTTCTTCTAGCTCTACCCAGTCTTTCTGGTGTCTAAGGCAATATCAATCAATGCTCCATGCAGGGAGACAAGCTAAATGGTACACTTTCAATTATCACAGGTCCATCCAGCCTTGTGATTTTTGCTTAGTTAAGAGATGATATTACAAAATAAGCAGGGAATTGTTACACATAACCTTAGTGATTATTAATTGGATGCATTTTAGAAAGGAGGACAGGAGTTAAACAGGAATAGGTTGACTTGGACATTGATGCCATTATTCATTTTGACAATTGCCACCCTTTCAAATAAGGAAAAGCAAGGGGATTCTCATCTCACATGACCGGCCGCCTCTCTCCTCTTCCGATCTGACAGCTATAGCGAGCGGGGATGAGAATTCCCTGCTGACGTCAGCCAGGAGGAGGAGAGAGGCGGCCGGTCACGTGAGCGGCACTATAAAACAAGGTATATAGCAGAGTATTTTTTACAAAACATAACCTGGGGCAAATCATTTATTATAACAGAGGGGATTGTAGAAAGAACACTCAGTTATGATAGCAGCAGGAAGGGAGGGCAGAACCAAGCAGGACCAGCCAGGTATTTCAGGTGATACAAAGGGCCAAAGATAAAGATAGGACTAGACAGAATGCTATTTGCTCTAACACAAGCTTGACCTGGAGTATTAAGACATAATCAAAAATCATATTTGGCAGATTCTGCATAAAATCAGTTTCATATACTGTACAGTAGTCCCACGCCACTCTATTAAAGGCCTTCCCGATATTTGTTGATAGACGTTTATTTTTTTTTTGTTCATGTTCAGGGTTTTAGTTGTACTATCTTGGACTTTCCTGCATGATGTGAAGCCCACCTGGTCTACATCGACCAGAGTTGTGAGGTGAAGAAAAATATGATTGGCAAGTATTTTAGCAAAAAATTTAAGATCTGTGTTTAGCAAAGACATTGACCTATAGTAAGCACAATAGGTGGGATCTTTCTCCTATTGTTTACTAATTGTATTGCCATATTCACAGTCAAAGAGCAAAGAAATATGTTTCTCATGCCTTTGCAATGTAAGAGATTCAAGAGAGCCTCACTGGTTTGAGAGAAGTTACATGTGCAGATGGCAAATATTTTTTAAGATGCTGTAGGGCTGCTATCTTATCTGTGAGTTAGGTCATTTGTTTAAGGTGAAATTTGATGAATATAAAACTTATGGCAAAGAATTCACCTAGAAAGGTATACTTGTGAGTATCCCACAGGGGAAAAGGATGTATGTCCATCGAGTCATTTTCTGTAAAGTAGTGTTGAAGAATTTTGTCAATAGTATCTTTATTTTGTGTGTCACTTAAGAAGAATGGGCTCAAGTGCCAAGTGACATGGGTTTTGGATCTCTGCTCTAATCACAGGGACAGGGTGATAGGGGTGTGGTCAGAATATGTTTAGGGTAGGATGGATGCATCAAGGATGGGAACGGCTGTCTTCCTATAAAAAGAAGAAATGATCAGTCCTAAATGAAAGGTTTTGAATGTGTTTGAAAAGTATGTGGGAGATAGCTTAACCACTTCAGCCCCGGAAGGATTTCCAGCTTTAGGACCGGAGCACTTTTTGCGATTCGGCGCTGCGTCGCTTTAACTGACAATTGCGCGGTCGTGCGACGTTGCACCCAAACAAAATTTGCGTCCTTTTTTTCCCACAGAGCTTTCTTTTGGTGGTATTTGATCACCTCTGCGTCATTTCTGATCGCCGCTATAAACAAAAGAAGAGCGACAATTTTGCAAAAAAACCCAAATTTCTTACTTTTTGCTAAAATACAAATCCAAAAAAAAAATATAAAAAAACATTTTTTTTCACCGTTTTTGGCCGATTTATATTCTTCCTCATATTTGCGATAATAAAAATCGCAATCGGCGTTTATTGATTGGTTTGCGCAAAAGTGGTCGCATTTACGGATGATGAGAATTCATTTTTGGGGTTTTTTTTATTTTTTTATTTTTTACTAAAAATGGCGGCGATCTGCGATTTTTAGCGGTACTGCGATATTGGGGCGGACATGTTGGAATGTTTTGACACTTTTTTGGGACCATTGGCATTTATACAGCGATCAGTGCTATAAAAATGCACTGATTACTGTGTAAATGCCATTGGCAGTGAAGGGGTTAACCTGCAGGGGGCGCTCTAAGGGTTAACTGTGTTCCCTGGGCGTGTTCTTACTGTAGGGGGACTTGCCTAGCTGGGGAAAGGAAGTGGTCACAGCCTCCACTTACAGGAAGGCTGTGATCACTTCCCTTCCCCCTCACACAGAGCGGAGGTCCGTGTTTACATACACGGACCTCCGCTCATTCGCTCCGGGGGGGGCATCGCGGGTGGCCGGCGGCAATCGAAGCCGCCGGACCCGCTCCCTGGACCCCCCCGGACACAGTGGCTCTGTATCGCGGCCGCCGTCGTATGACGGCGATTCGCGTTACAGAGCCACATTGTCGCCGTCAATTGCCGATCAGCCGTCGGCAAGCGGTTAATTCTCATTGCAATTGTCTACTAATAGGCCAATAGCCAAGTTTAAATGGCACTCCAGAATGATGGAATCAATTGTAAATTATTGGAGTTCAGAAAGAATGTGCTTGAGGGCTTGTAGCTGTATAGTTTGGTAGGTAAATGCTCACTAGCATGACTGGTATCCAATGATCCAGCAAGAAATTAAAAATTCCCCATGTTTCTTTACATTTTGAGTCTACTATGAGAATTAGTTTTTTCCTGCTGACTGTAAAGGTGGACCTGATGTATATGCCCTAGGAAACCAGTGATCATGGGCGTCCACAGGTAGGGGCAAGGGGGGGGGGGCAGGTGCTACCCCCCCTGGAATCAGGGATTGGCAAGGTGTCTGCTTTTCCCCTGCTGGGTCCAGCGGTGCAGTGAAACAGGGGAGAGGTGAGCTGCGGGTTGTCATTGTTTCCCCCTCTCCCCCCTTTCTCCTGTAAGAAGTGCAGGAGAAGAGAGAGCTGCTTGCACCAGCTTCCTGTCTGCACGTTCTCTCTACCCATTGGCCACAGCAGAGGGGCTAGGAGACAAGAGGAGCCACGTGCAGCATTATGGACAAGTCTCCACCCCTCTGCAATCAGTTCCTCCCCGGGAGCCCGTAGTGTGTCCCCGCCGTGTCCAGACACCAAGTAAGTCCCACAGGAGGTCACATGCAGCACTATAGACAAGATAGAAAGGATTTGCCCCCTGTACTCAGCTGCTCCCCCAGGAGCCTGTAGTGGGCCTGATGTCTGGAGCTGTCCCCTGCCATGTCCCCTCTCTGGAGCCCGACACAAGTAAGTGTCCCCGGACATGGGGAGTCTGCCTCATTCTGTGTGTTCTTGTGACTCATCCTACAAATTCCATCCCAATCCAAACACTTCCCTCTACACACACAACAAACAGAACAGACAGGGGGGTAGGATATAGAGTCTGGAGAGGGTTGGTGTGACTGATTGATTGTTGTTATAGAGTCTGGTGGTTTTCAGATTATAATTGGCTGATGTATGGTAGGTGTGGTAAGTCTTCACACCAGGAATGTGGCAGGCTTCATATTTTTTTGCAAAGCAACACACACATATAAATATATATATATATATATATGTATATAAATATATACATATATGTAAACGCAATCCTCTTGATCCCCGGTTCCTTGGAAAAAATTGTAAATAAAAGGTGAAAAAAGGAAATCACATCTGAATTCATGCAAACATGCAACAGGACACATTGCAAAACACATGCAAATGTGATGGCATTTTTCATTGCATTCGCGGCTAAGCCCCTCCCCTGTAAGACATTGTCAAAAAAGCACGGAGCATGGGTGACTTTAATATGATGCCCCCCCCCTGAAAAAAGTTCTGCGGACGCCCATGGCAGTGATTAGGGAATTTAAGAATAGTGTTCCTCTTGAAATAGGTCTCTTGTACAAAAACGTTGTTCTTGACCCTACCGTCATAGACCTTTTTTTCTGGGCTATCCAAACCCTTTCCACTTATGGATAGGAGGTGATAAGTTCAACTCCAATTTTTACAAGAATAAACCAGAGCAAGGCAAGATAACAAAGTAGGTAAGTTTGGGTGTGTTTGTGGGTAGCGGTAATTAAAGAAGGGGAGCTAGGATTATGAAGCTATAAAAGTTTGTGAGGGAAGGAAAATGGAAAAGTGTGGCAGGGAACAGGAAAGGAACAGGGGAAAGAGGACATATAAGAGAAAATGGGAGAGGTGGAAAAAGCTAAGAGAAAAGGATGTAGAAATAAAATCAGAAAGGTGTAATTTATTGAAAGAATATGGGAAAAAGAGAAGGTAAAATTATTTAAGATATAAGGGTATGGGGAAAAGAGAGGAGAGGAGAGATACAGAGTTAATACAGATAGAAGAGATGAAAGAAGATAGGAGGTAATAAAGATGAAAGCAGGAAAGTAACAGATGCTCAAACTGAGGGACACTACTGCATTTGAAAAGAGACACTCAAAAAGACTGTGGTGTGTGGGAGAATTTTGTATCCACAAGTTCCAGGGGTAGGTTAGGTTTTGGGTTTAGTAGGAGGTCAAAAAACACTTCTCCTATACACCACCAAGGGATTAAAAGTATACTAACAACAACATTGTGGCATGGCATTTAAAGCATAATTTACATGGAGAGAGGTCCTGGCGTTATCTGTATCTGTAGCACTTACTGAAGGCTCCATCAATAGTTGTAGACATAGTATCAGTTTTGCAAACACTGAATATAAGTATCTAGAGGGTACGCTATAAAATACACGCACTGTTTGTGTTAATAGCAGTCGTGTAGGTAAGGGTTACACAGAGGACATTATTTTCAGGGAAGTAGTTTTATTTTCTTGTTTTTGGTGATAAAAGCATGCAAAGAACTGTGCTAAACTAGCAGTTTACCACTGGCCTCTTGGTAGCCTTTGCAGATAACTTGGGTCATTATATAATAGTTATAAGATAAATGTGTATTAGAAGGTTTTGAACAAAAAACTTTCTTGAATACAGTAAAAAAAACAAAAAATGTAGATTAAAAGATGGTAAGGTAAAAGTGAAATCTAAGCAGTAGCATTCACTTTTCTATTGCCACCCAATATTTCTTAGGGCTGTTATATCTGCATTCTAAGAACTAGATGCTGCTAGGTAACAGACTGCCAAGACTGAAGCATTTAGAGATATAAAGGCACTTTGTGGATTAAATGTATGGGCAAGTCTAATACCCGAAGAAAATGCAAAGGAGGAGGAGAAACAAATCAAAGGATTATGCTCAGGAAACAAAAATGGAAGATGGCATGTGGAACACTTATGAATTTCGGCAGTTGAGAAATAAAAGAGAAAGCAGTACTGTCATGGTATTGAAAGATTACAATAATTTCAACAAGTTACTTGTGTAGTCTGAGCCACATCAGTAATACTGTTTAAGCTAGATTGTACATTTAGAAAAAAAGAGCATTTAGGAAAGAGGGCTTTGCACATATAATACGCAATATGTACACCGTAGTGAACTTTTCATGAGGTTCTCCATTGTTGTGGATGTTTTTCCAAATGTGCTTTTGCTTTTTTGTCATGAACTCAGTGAAAAGAAACTAACAAGGTGACTGTATTGTGTAATATCAGCAATGTGCTATCAAGAGTGCCTCTTTGCTGGAGATAGAAAGGTAAAAGGAAAATAAAAATGTTATTGTGTATGAGAAAAAAAACAGTTTTTACACAACTCTACATTTTTACAAATCAGCATTATGATGTATCTTAAAATGTCCCTGTCCTACATCCCTGGTTCTGCAGCCCATTAGGTCTCTGCAACAATCAGGTCTAAAAAAAATCTCCATGGCCCCTTCTTCGGACTCAAAATTAACCTGCAAATATCACTCTCATGTCTATTTCAACACTTTGGTGCATCTGGAAATGTCCCTGTGCCTTTAGCAACTGATGGGTTATATATATATATACTTTTTTTCCGTATACCTTATATCTATTGGATTGCAGGTCAGTGACCAGACCTGAACCTGTAGCTCTCTACAACTTGTGTCTATATGCCGATATTGGCACAATAGCCACTGAAGTATGCTATAAGCAAGCAAGTAATTTGCAGAGTAGAGTAGGGACTGGCCAAAGAGGGATTCGTTTGATGCATCTGACCAACTTAAACCTGTACTGCAATTTAGAAAGGGTGTATAACAGTGTGCAGAGGGTGTATTCAGAGGTTTCTAGTGAGCAACATCCATGACTCTTTATCACATCATCCCTAAATATCTCCTGGGCCCCTATTCACAATTCAGAAATATAACTGAATACAGCCTGTGTTTGACAGGTCAGGAACAAGGCCATGAATTAATTGTTTAGCCCCGATAACTCCTGCATAACACAATGACTCTGATTTGTAAAAGTATAAAGCATGTTTACTTTCCAACAACAATTTTTACTTAGCATAGTGAATGACTTGAATTTGTGCTGATTTCAATCATCCAATTATTGTATGTGCAAGGAAAATCTAGTTTTTGTATGATTTGTAACACATGATTGGGATTTTTTTGCAAAGTTAATTCTCACTTTGCCTCACCTCATTCACAAAGTTAACTGAAAAATCACTTTGCAAAATAAAGATGCTTTACCCGTTTAGTAAATCAAACCGACCAAAAACAAACACTCAAATAAAAGACCCCTAAATTGCTAATCTGCTTTCCTGTTCAGAAAGGCAGAACAGTATTGAATTTAGAGGGTCAGTATAACAGACTGTCAACTAACATTTTCAGAAGGAGGCCAGCAATGGTAGCTGCCATATTTTCTGCATGATGACTATTATCCATTGAAGAGTTCACACTCTTAACCCAAATGCAAGGGTGTTTTCCAGCTCTGTGAATTTGCTGTGTGAATACAGAATTCTGACAGTCATGAGCCCCTAGGGAACACTTATGCAAGCCTTAATTAAATAACACATATATGTGACACACTTTGGCTGTCTCAGCTTTTTGTCTAGATGACACTTACTCCAGGCAACATGAAGCACTGAGCTCTGACAGACAAATGAATACTGGATTAAAAAGTACAGCATCCATCTAATTGTAGACTGCATAAACTCAGTATTTTACAGTACAAACACATTGAAAGAGTGACAGCAGAAAAAGGCCTAGTGGTTCATTGAGTCTGACCCATTTTTCTTCTTCTTTTTTTCAACTTTTTAACTGTGTATAGTTGATCCCAGGTATTTTTGAATCTGCTTACAATTGACTGACAAACTTTTCATTATGGACTCCTGAAAAACCTTTTTGCCCACTAAAAACTATATTATGAGGGATAAAGCCTCTGTTTTTATTACCCTTTGTGTCCCTTTTAGGGGATCTCCTTCTCCTTTAAAGGTCACAACATACGGAAAAAGGCATAGATTCTCCAATGGGGACACAAATTACAATAAAACACTTTTTTAGTAGCAAGGGAAGGGTTAGAACTTCCGTAAATTTTGAATTGCTGTATGTGTTCCCGCTGTAGACATTTCTACTAGAGTTGAGCGAACCCGGACTGTAAAGTTCGGGTCCGTACCGAGCTTTGGGGTGTCCGGGACCCGGACCCGGACTTTTCAAAAAAAGTCCGGGTTCGGGTCCGGTGTTCTGATCATCTTTACAGATGTCGCCCTTGTGTATGTCGTTAAGTTTTAAATGCCTTCAAGATTGGGAAGGGAACGATGATTTTTTCACAAAATAACATTAAACACAGGGGTAACCTCTTAGATACGGAAAAAGGCATACAACACTGGAAATTTCCTCTTCCTCTAGGGGATTTTCCCTGTGTTTCCCATTATTTTTGTCTCCGAAATAGGGAGTATTATATCAAAAATCACCCGTTTTTCCAAAAAGTCCTCAGGTATTACTTTTCAAACAGTCAGTTAACATTCGTCTAAGTTTTTATGGACCCTAGTTGATATGTGTCAATTTTT
>BLSH010066417.1:2489006-2535924 GCA_018402905.1 Glandirana rugosa | reverse complement strand
GACGGTTTGATTTAAAGTGACACACACAATTGAAATAATTGTGCAGAAGAGATGTGCAATGTTTGACGGTTTCAATTAAAGTGATACACACATTTTAAAAAGAAATGTGAATAAAAGATGTGTAATGATTTCCGGTTTGCTTTAAAGTGATACACACATTTTGCAGAACAGTGATATGGGTACTCCCGGCTTATTTATACTTTTTTGACACAGTTTGAAGATGATTTTAGAACAGTTCTATGGCCTCTAATGTTAATTAATACTTTTCAGACCCATTTTGAAGATGATCTCCATTTTTGCATTTTTTATGTTTTTATTTTTTTAAAAATATTTAAAGTTATTTCCCTGTCCCCATTTCTTTGTAGGTCACTTGTCCCACCCTTACCCACATTTCCTTCCTTTTGCAGACCTCTAGGACCTTCCAGGACTATTTTCCAGCACTTTTTGTACCTAAAAGTCCGGGTCTCCATTGATTTCAATGGGGTTCGGGGTCCGGGACAAAGTTCGGGTTCTGTCCGGACCCGAACCCGGACTTTGTCCCGAAGTTCGGCCGAACCAGCAGAACCCGGACTTCTAGAAGTTCGCTCAACTCTAATTTCTACCCATTTCCTTTCCTGAAGAGAACTGACATAAGGATGTAATGAAAGTATAGATAACAATATCAAACGTACAAGAGCTATTCTAAACTCTACAAAAGCTGGATTTCTACATTAAGCCTTACAAGTCAATAATTGAGTGCACAAAACTTGCAGACTTATCTTCACATACCTCTTGCATCAAAGAATTCATCATCAGAGCTGTCCACTGAGTCATTCACAATTTTTTGCAGGTGCCACTGTGCCCCACTAATTCGCCGTGTTCCCCCTAGAAGAAATAAAGAAAAACATCATGTTTCTCATTGTTAAGTAAGAAAGAAGAAGAATCTTTAAAAGCACATACATGAGTCACCAGTAATTTTCTAGGACTGCACCACTCCTACCAAGCAAACGAACCGAGAAGAATGACCAATGAAAATGAAATATATATACCACAGTGCATATATAGCAAAGTTCACAGTAGCGTTTGCTATATATGCACTGTGATTTATATATTTAATTTTCACTGGTTTAGATTTTTATGGTTGTAAATAACAGCATTGGTTGTAATTTTTCTTTGTTATTTGGAGTGCGGGCGATCACTATTATATAAATAAAGGATGATCAAGCTGCTGCTGAGTATGTAGTGTATTCTTAAAGTGGTTCTAAAGACAGAAGGTTTTAATTCTATGCATGAAGATAAAAAAACTCACTGTGTGCAGCAGCCCCCTTAATGAGTAAAACCTAAGCATTTAATCTTGACAAATGAAATGTATTTTGTGTGGCTAGTGACATTGCTTTCTAGTGACATTTAAACTTCAAGTAAGGCTCGCCTTAATCCTTAAAGTGTTTGTTACCCTTTCTGCTGAGTCCTGACACCGTGGTCAATTTATGTGCCTCCGTCATCCGCAGCTCTACTCTGTCCTCCTCTCCCCCTCCCTTTCCTGCCTGTCAGCTTGCACCAGTGCCCGCCCCTTCCCATCCTGCTTCTATCATAATTGTTATATATTTATACCATTCCGTGTTTAATAACGATATGTGCCCCAGTTCATGTGTTTTATAAAAAATATGTTGATTTCTACCTTATTTCAGAGCACCTCCCAGCGCTCACGTGACTGCTCGCTGCTCTCCTCTCTGCTGATGCCAGTGGGAGTTCTTGGCCCCTCCCACTGTAGCTGTCAGCCCAGGAGAGGAGAGAGGTGAGGAGTCAAGTGAGCGCTGGGAGGTGCTGTGAAATAAGGTAGAAATCTGCATATTTTTTTATAAAACAAATGCAATGGGGCACATGTCCTTATTTAACAGAGGCTATTGTATGATCATATCATAGTGGCTTTACAACCACTTTAATCATTTCATTTCTCAATTAGCACGATTGCTTCTTTAAAGGTGGCATATAGCTGTCTGGCCCTACTCATTGTATGCATCATAACTGAAATGCAAGAATAACTATATTACACAATGAACTCCATTCTTTTCACACTTAAATTACTTTAAACCCGAGGTGACAAATGACACACACAATTGTGTTCATTCAACATAAAAGGCAGCAATTTTCTTGTGTTATTTCTATTATGTTCTAGTTGAGCAGGAAGAGAACATACGTACTATATGACACAGACTTTTTTATGACTAGTTCCCTTTACAAGGGGGAATAAATACGATCTAAAATGTGACATATAATGTTTTAAAGGTTACCTCTTTCAGTGTCTTTTGATTGATAATGCAGTAGGAACATGCATGCTACATCTAAATATGAAAGACCTATTTTGTGATCAAACACAAATGTTTTTGTTTGCCTTTAGTCATATATGCTCATTAATACCACATTAGCCCCAACACACAAGACCCCTCATATGTGCATGCTTCCCAACTTTGGAACTTGACAAAGAAGGACACTTCAATGAACAGATGACAGGTGTCATCTAAAAGGTGAAGAGTACACAAAGCATAATTAACCACTTCAGCTCCAGAAGGTTTATCCCCCTTCATGACCAGGCCATTTTTTGCGATACGGCAGTGCGTTATTTTAACTGACAATTGCGCGATCATGCGACATTGTACACAAATAAAATTGACGTACTTTTAGCCCACAATTGTGGTGCTATTTGATCACCTCTGCGGTTTTTATTTTTTGCGCTATAAACAAAAATAGACCAACAATTTTGAAAAAAAACCAATATATTTTACTTTCTGCTATAAAACACATCCAATAAAAAAATGTAAAAAAATCACATTTCTTCATCAAGCAGGCCAATATGTATTCTGCTACATGTTTTTGGTAAAAAAAAACTACTAGTAATGACGGCGATCAGCGACTTCTAGTGGGACTGTGACATTACGGCAGACAATTTGGACACCTAACTGACACTTTGATACTTTTTTGGGGACCAGTGGCACCAATACAGTGATCAGTGCTAAAAAATATCCACTGTCACTGTACTAATGACACTGGCAGGCAAGGGGTTAACATCAGGGGCGATCAAAGGGGTAAACGTGTTCTTGGGGAGTGCTTTGCAACTGTGTGGGGGGTACTTTATTTGTGGGAAGACAGAGATCCGTGTTCGTGCTGAGCAGAAACACAGGATCTCTGTCTTCCCTACTAACAGAACAGGGGTCTGTCTCATTTACATAGGCAGACTGTCATTCTGCCTCTGCTGGCAATGATCAGCGGGTCCCGGCGGACATGGGGTCCACCGGACCCGCTGATTGGCTCCCTCTACGTCCAATCACCTCTATGTGATTTTGCATGGAGGAGCCTCCGTCTTGCAGTGTACATGGGGCAGTCGGCAACAGGTTAAAGTACATATAAACTCAATGCCAATTTATTTAAATATGCCGTTAAAAAAAAAGCATGATGTTGTGACATGAAGGTCCTTGTTCAGGCACTTCCTGTTATAGGGTAACAACACTCTATCCTTGTCCTTCAACACACATTGCGCAAATATGGACCACTTTTATCACTATCAGGAAGCCAACACAAAACAATGATGTGCAGCTTACACTGTAGTATGTTAAGTGCATCTGGACAGGAAGGAGTTCATTTAGTAATACTGGAGAGTGCAAAATCTGGTGCAGCTGTGCATAGAAACCAATCAGCTTCCAGGTTTTATTGTCAAAGCTTAACAGAACAAGCTGAAGTTAGAAGTTGATTGGCTACCATGCATAGCTACATCAGATATTGCACTCTTCAGTTTTACTAAAACCCCAAGGTGTCTAAAAGAGAATGGAGAAGATTAGCAGTGCTGAGATGGGAAAAAGGATGAAGACAAGGGTAACAACTGTTTATTCTGTAAAAAAAAAAAAAAAAAGGGCAATTATTTATGATACACAGTGCCTGAACAAGCTATATGTCATCCAGTTTGGTTTTTATATGCAAACATCCTCCCTTGCAGTGGAGCTGTGCCCATACTGCTGCAGGTGAACTGATTGTTTATGTCTAGGGCAGTGTTCCCCAACCCTGTCCTCAAGGCCCACCAACAGGTCATGTTTTCAGGATTGCCTCAGATGAATCAGCTGTGGTAATTACTAAGGCAGTGAAACTGATCAAATCACCTGTGCAAAATAATGGAAGTCCTGAAAACATGACCTGTTGGTGGGCCTTGGGGACAGGGCTGGGGAACACTGGTCTAGGGGACAAAAAAAGCAGTATTACTTACCCGATCCCTGGCAGATGACACCCCCTATGCTCATGCAGTGAAATGTTCCTCAGCATTCTCCTGTCCAATGCAGGCCTATAGCAGGGTATACACTGCAGGTTAAAAAAAAACAACTCACAGATCCTTACATCCACACAATCGATGTAGATGCCGGCATTTGCCCTGCTGGGCTATTGTATTCTGACAGAAGGGACTCCCCCCCCCCCCGTTCAGAATACAAAGATCAGCACTGCAGTTATTGGTTGCATGCGCTGATCAAATATTGGTTTTCCAGCAGAACTGTTCGACAGAAACAAGTCTAAAGACCAGCTTCTGTTGCGCAGACAGGGGTGCACATACACCAAAATTGACAGTGCATATATGGCCTTTGCATGGGTCTTGGTTACAACAGAGGTCCTTAGACTGTCAAATCACAGTGCAGAGGAGTCTGCAGGGGGATTGAATAAGTAAAACTGCTTTATCTCTCCTAGATCTAAAAACGCATTTAACCCTTGCAGTGCAGGCACAGCCCCACTTCAAGGGAGAAGTTTTAACCACTCCAGCCCCGGAAGGATTTCACACTTTAGGACCAGAGCCCTTTTTGCGATTCGGCACTGCGTCTCTTTAACTGAAAATTGCGCAGTGTGCGATGTTGTATCCAAACGAAATTTGCGTCCTTTTTTTCCCACAAATAGAGCTTTCTTTTGGTAGTATTTGATCACCGCTGCGTCATTTCTGATCGCCGCTATAAACAAAAGAAGAGCGACAATTTCTTACTTTTTGCTAAAATACAAATCAAAAAAAAATATAAAAAAACATTTTTTTTCATCGGTTTTGGCCGATTTATATTCTTCCTCATATTTGTGATTTAAAAAATCGCAATCGGCGTTTATTGATTGGTTTGCGCAAAAGTGGTCGCGTTTACGGATGATGAGAATTCATTTCTGGGGTTTTTATTTTTTTTAATTTTTTACTAGTAATGGCGGCGATCTGCGATTTTTAGCGGTACTGCGATATTGGGGCGGACATGTCGGAACATTTTGACACTTTTTTGGGACCATTGGCATTTATACAGCGATCAATGCTATAAAAATGCACTGATTACTGTGTAAATGCCATTGGCAGTGAAGGGGTTAACCTGCAGGGGGCGCTCTAAGGGTTAACTGTGTTCCCTGGGCGTGTTCTTACTGTATGGGGGCTGCCCTAACAGGGGAAAGGAAGTGATCACAGCTTCCATGTAGAGGAAGGCTGTGATCACAGTCCTTCCCCCTCTCACAGAACGGAGGTCCGTGTTACTTACACAGACCTCCGTTCTTTCACTCTGGGGGGGGGCATCGCGGGTAGCCGGCGGAGATCGAATCCGCCACACCCGCTCCCTGGCTCTCCCCGGACACACTGAGCGCGGGGGCGCGCCTCCTGCGGCTCACTGTGCGCGATCTGGCAGCCGCCGTCGTATGACGGCGTTTTGCCTTACAGAGCCACTCTGTCGCCGTCAGATGCCGATCAGCGGTCGGCAAGTGGTTAAGCTTCCTCAAGATTAGCTTTAAATATATATTTTTTTCACACTGAAGGGGAGGAATTTTGGATCCTCTAGACCAGGGATATGCAATTAGTGGACCTCCAGCTGTTGCAAAACTACAAGTCCCATCATGCCTCTGCCGCTGGGTGTCATGCTTGTGGCTGTCAGAGTCTTGCTATGCCTCATGAGACTTGTAGTTCTGCAACATCTGGAGGTCCGCTAATTGCATATCCCTGCTCTAGACACTGCCACCTCTATTTGTATGCTATAATTTAACAATATCTATAGTGCCTCCCATCAAGAAACCCAGAAGCATAGCCTAGGGAGGGAGAGGGATTGGGAGCTGTAGGCAAATACATTATGCAAGAAACTATAATAAAAACCATATTTGAGGTCAGCCATCCCTAATGTATGAATTAGGTTTTAATACGCTGGATCAATTAAAACAATATTTATCAGTATCAAAAATTGGAGAAAACACAACACACATAATTTTACCATAAATTACACATTAAAACAAATTCCACCCCTCAGCTCCATATAGTAGAAACATTGTGTAGCCCCATGGATTGTGGATATCCAGTGGATAAGGGATAGGGGTAATTATCCCCAAAGTCAAAGTTAGAGTGATTCAAACAGTGGGACCATATCATCGCAGTCATAGAAAATACATATATATCAACATAAATCCAAAGAGAACCAAATGTAGGTATCAATCAATAGAACAAATTGAAGATGCAACGGCAACTTTGTCTTGGGGTCACTGCCCACAATCATCCATAGCTGTTCTGTGATTTACAGCTGTAAACCCCAAGATGAATAGTTTCAGTGTCTGCAGTGGTCCAGAGGAGTTGTATTCCTGATAGACGGGTGTTTAAAACCTTGCATTTCTCCAAGGATTATTATCCAGGGAATCCTCCCACACACTTTGACTCAAAGCAATTGTATATGATGATGAATTTATGGCCTGTCCATAGGCTGTATATGAAACTGTCTATAGCTGGAGTGCACCCATATGGCTTTATGTGGGAGCCCCTCTCGTATTACAATAGTCACTTAATAAAGATATGTGTTATACTTATTGGTTCTCTTGGTAGCTGAATAATCTATTGCTCCATGTATTAGTCATCTAATGTACAATCCCATCCTTAAACAAGAGTTCTCCATTGTTGAGCTGGGGGTGGAGAGATGTCTTTTGGGGTTTACAGCTGAAAATCAGCCCTCCCCCCCTTTTCACAGCACGGCTATGGATGATTGCAGGCAGTGACCTGAAGACAAAGTTGTAATTTCATCTTCAATTTGTTCTATTGATGGATACCTACATTTGGTTCACTTTGAATTTATGTTGCTATATATACATTTTCTATGACTGCAATTATATGGTCCCATTTTGAATCACGCTAACTCTGACCTTGGGGATCATTGCCCCTATCCCTTATCCACTGGATATCCACAATCCACGTGGCTGCACAATGTTTCTACTATACGGAGCTGAGCGGTAGAATTGGTGTTAATGTGTAATTTATAGTACCATTTTGTGTGTTGTGTTTTCTCCAATTTTTTATACCAATAAATATTGTTTTAATTGATTCAGAGAGTTAGAACTTAATCCATACATTATGGATGGTTAAGCTCAAATAAGGTTTTTATTATAGTTTCTTGCATTAGCTTTAAATATGCAGAGTTTAAAAAAAATACTATGGCATCAGTAGGATGAAAAGATGTGTCATTTGTTAACGTGAGGCCATGCAAGTGTATTAACCCATGGACAGCTTAGCTTGAAGTTAGACATTCACGTCCATAGTTGGACATTTCTTGGACCTCTAGGGATTTTGTTCAAATCCAGGGATGGTCCCAAGGGTTTTGGGATAGTTGAAGGAAATGTATGTATCTGATTGTAACATCGAAAACACAACACAGTCCACAACAGATTAATTTAAAAAAAAACTTGCATCAGATTTGAAGACTCCGCCTTATAGTCCATTTTTATGCTATTCACACATACACTACAATCAGAAATATCTATAGACATACATATAGAACAAATAAGGATTACAATTTACAACAAATTGCAAGTATGCATTAGAAACGTCTGTGGTTGTTTTATCTTCTGGCCTATAAAGTTTAAGTTTAACTGCAAGCCCCTACAGAACAAAGACTTAGATACTTGATCTTTTGCCTCTAAAAGCCATAGTATACTGTGTGTCCTCAGGACTGACGGGCTGAGAAACGCTGATCCAGCCACAATCCCGTACCATGAAACACAGGGACCTGACTTCAGCTGCCAGCAATACACAGCCCATCTGTTATACAGGAAAAAGCTTAATGAATCCTGACAGCAGAAAGCAATATTTTGGCACTTAGTGTTGTTTTTTTTTTTTCATTTCAGGAAAAACAATCTGCCTTAAAAATGTGTGAATGGTGTCTATAACGAGAATAAGGAAACCCCACATAGACTGAAAATAATCACAATGTTCTGTTTACAAATGTGCAAAATATGATCAAAAGGTAAATGCACATTTGTTTATAAAATACAGTGGAATGTTAAGAAAAATCAGTTACATAGTCACTTATATGAACTCAACTGGAAATTGGGGATAAATTGATTATACCATTATGCTTATGAGATACCTTGAGAGTCCCCTGAAGCAAATACGATGAAGAAGAATAGATACATTAATAAAATAGATTATCCCAGCCTATCATGTAACTCCCTAGAAGAATGAACAGTTACCTACGTCTTACAGGGTGTATGATCCAGCAGGAGTAATCACAGTTTGCATTGGAGGGAGCAGGTATTCGGCACACCTGGAAGTATCACATACCTGAAGTGGCCAAAGAACATCAATGGAGTTTAAACACACTAGAAAGGTAAGTATACAATATCTTCTTTTGCAGACTAGGGTTACTTTCGTGTTGACCAGTGTCTGGCGGTCCATAAGGGGTGCAGGAACGCCGCCCCCCCACGTTACCAAAGTTAGTTTGCCAAAGAAAAAAGCTACTTTAAAATGTTAGAAACTGTTAGTTATATTATCATTTATTAAAAAATAAATTGTTCATATGTGTGCTCTGTGCAGGGCGCCGCACTAATGGATGTCTATTAGGTCAATAAATGTTTGTGCTCTAATCGGCTTGTTTCAGGTTGTCCTCAGGGTGCAGAGCACTGCTCCCCAAACCCTACCACTTTGATTTTAGCAAATCAATATTTGTCATCGCGTCACTTCCGGATTACGGCTTCTGATCCCGTGGAACGCAAAGTGTCCTCTGGTGAGTGTGGACCTGGAGGGGTTTGTTACTCACCCCATCAGATGGTGCTACTGCTGATGTAGGCAGCTAATCACTCATTTGGGAGTTCATTCCCAGCCTTTGTATAAGTGGTGGTTTAGGTTTAGAATCACTTTAATACTTCTCACTATAACATAAGGTGGATTTACCTTTCTGAGGTCAGTTAAACATTTGTCTGCCCAACCAAATTTGCCAGAGGAGTTAAAAAATATGTCATCCATATTTGCGCCCCCCCCTCCAAAAAAAAAAAAATTAGCACCAGCCGCCACTGCTGTTGACTTTAAAGTTAAAAACTGTTCCACTTTTGGGTGACTTTTGAACAAATGTTCTGCTTTATTAATTGCATGATGAGGATTTCTGTTTTATACCAGCCTGGTTTCAAATATCTACAAAAATGCAATTGATATCGATTCAATAGGTATGATAACTTTTTAGTTACTTTTTTCTTTCTTATTTTATTTTCACATACTACAGTAACAGTAACAGTATTTTCACATACTACACAAACAAAAACACAATTGCAATTTATGCAAATGTACAATAGTGTAATATTATTGCAAGCATTGTAAAATTATGGAAATCAGTGTTAACTGCTATTAAGCCCATTGCCATATTTAAAAAATAATGAGGTTGCATTTTTGTTTCTAAAACACAGTCTGATAATTTCTCCCTAGCAACTGCAAGAACATGCAGCTGAACTGTGCACCAACCTATTATAACTGTGTACCTTCATTTATTGCACACATAGAACACTTGGATTATATTGTAATTTGTTAACATTTCCTGGGATGAGCTGCTGTGTCCCAGATCTGTAGGTAGGTAGAAATTTGGCATTATTTACAGCCATCTCTCAGCTGTGTACTACTTGCCTGGTGATATGTTGGTCTTCTCCATGGTTAAATGACAACTTTGCAAATCTTGAAGGAGTTTTAATCCATTACTGTATTAATTATTATTTTTTTTGTAAAGGTGTCCACTAAGTGCGTTTCCTCTATTTGCACCGCAATGTGGGGGGCCAAACACACCCATTAGTGTTTAGAGATTAGCAAAACTTCTAAAAAAAAATGCTTTTGTGGAAGTTTGCCAGAGCTGCTCTTGCAGGCCTGCTTCCTGCCTTTTTTTTTTAATAAAAAGGACTTCACTTAATATAGACTTCTTCTCAACTGATTTACCTTATAATTATGTGGAAAACATACTTGATCTCTTGCTCTGACAGGGCAAACAGTAGATTGCAACACTGCTGTGACCTTGACCTAATTTTTTTCCAAGTGTAGGACACAACACGGGGCAAGACGAAATAGGCGCTAAATTAAGTTGTATCATCATTTAATAAAACAACATCTTTAACCACTTCCGGACCACCCACCGTGGATACACGTCACTACTTTGACGTTAAATAACGTTATGCATAACCCTGGTATTTTTATCCACGGTCGGCCACCCTCTTTCACATAAAAGTGGTCTCAGCAACAGATTTTCCGTGAGATCACTTTAATGGGCGGCGGGAGAGGTGCCCACCCCACAGGAGCCATTGGAAGCGGCGTAAAGGATCCAATAAGGATGGATGGGCAGGGATTCGAGTGAGGGCAAGATGGCCCCAACTCGACTCTATGCCCTTGGAGGACCGGAGTGAAGTCAAATGTCACTTCCGCCCTCCGGCCTTAAATAGACAGTTTTTTATAGCAAAAAATATACTTTTTTTATTGCTTTTATGTGTAAATGTGAGATCTGAGGTCTTTTTGAGCCCAGATCTTATATTAAAGAGGCCCTGTCCTGCTTGTTTTCTATTACAAGGGATGTTTACATTCATTGTAATAAGAATAAAAGTGATCCAAACATTTTTTTTTATAGGGATAGTGTAAAAATAAAAAATAAAATAAATAAGAGGAAAAAAAAATGTAAAGCTCCCCGTCCCTCCGAGATCACACGCAGAAGCGAACACATATGCAAGTCACGCCCACATATGCAAACGGTGTTCAAACCACACATGTGAGGTATCGCCGCAATCATTAGAGCGAGAGCAATAATTCTAGCACTAGACCTCCTCTGTAACTCAAAACTGGAAACCTGTAGAATTTACACATCGCCTATTGAGATTTTTAAGTGCCAAAGTTTATCGCCATTCCACGAGCGGGTGCAATTTGAAGCATGACATGTTAGGTATCAATTTGACAAAGTATTGCAACGATCTCCATTTTATTCTCTAGGGCAGGGATCTCCAAAATACGGCCCTCCAGTTGTTGCGGAACTACAAGCCCCATGAGGCATTGTAAAACTCTGACATTCACAGACATGACTAGGCATGATGGTAATTGTATTTCCTGAACAACTGAAGGGCCACCATAGTTTTATAAACCCCTGCTCTAGGTCCTGGGGGACCACCATCCCTCCTGGGGAACAGGGACCACCATCCCTCCTGGGGGACAGGGACCACCATCCCTCCTGGGAGACAGGGACCACCGTCCCTCCTGGGAGACAGGGACCACCATTCCTCCTGGGGGACAGGGACCACCATCCCCCCTGTGGGCAGGGACCACCATCCCTCCACGGGGACAGGGACCACCATACCCCCTGGGGAACAGGGACCACATCCCTCCTCTTGGGACAAGGACTCCCCTTTCCCCTGGGAACTGGGGCCCCATCTCCCCTAGCGACAGGGACCCCCATCTGCCCTTATATCCGACCATGATGGTGTCACCCCTATCCGTGACAGCATACAGATTTGGGGTGCACACCGTGACCATGCACTGCAGGGCATTGTGGCAGGCTAGACAGGAGAGAAAGCCCGATGCACTAGCCTGCCAAGTGTCTACGGCTCTGTCTAATTGTATCTGTGGTGACAAAGTGACACAAACTGCATCTATTGACAAGTGAGCCAAGCTGCATCTGGTGGCAGGCGACGGTGGCAGGTGACGGTGGCAAGTGACACACTCGGGGCTCCCACTGATTCTGTATTATGGTGAGTTGAACTATTTAATTTTATATTACAATTTAATAATAGAAATAATGCGCTTCAATCACCCTGACACCATACCAACCATGGTGACGGGATGATTGAAGCGCTAACACCAGGTGTTTGTTAAATTTTCTGGAATACACATATTGCCCTTGTGGCGTATGATCTGGGCCTGCTGTCCCTCCATCCCTCTTTCATTCCTTCCTTCTCTCTCCTTCCGTCGTTCATCTCAGACTCAAACCACACCCCTTTGAACCACGCCCCTTTAAGCCACGCCCACTATTTTGCATAAGCCACGCCAATTTTTTGCTGCGCCGCATTTTTCCCCTTCGGCTATGACACACCTGCAAACAAATGCCCCGCCTCCTAATTATAATAAGACCCACCTACTGGCAAAAAAAGTGTTTCTATACATTTTTTGACAATGTTGGCACCTATGTGAATGGGGTTTATGAACACTTTAAGCACAAGGATATGCAAAACAGCATAATTTAGCACGTCGACAGAGATTGGACAGAATACCCAAAACAAAACCAAAATTTTTTCACAAGTGCTATTCATAAACTATTATAATATATACTGTATGTATTTAAAAATCTGAAAGAAAAAAATGATAAATTCCTGACAGTTTGTAGGCCTGGCTTTTGTATAATTACAATAGTAGGGCTGCAATATCTACCTTGTAATCTGCTGATTGGAGATCAAGTGTTTATTCTCTATAATCCCCTTTTAATGACCGCCATGTGGATGTATCTGGATTAATTCTAGGATACTGAGTCAAGCACCGCTGCACAGCTTTAAGCGATATATAAACACACAGCTGTTAAAAAGTCACGGTAAAAATGAAAACAAAGACTTAAAAGGATATTTATCTGCTGGCATGCAATGCCAAATGCAATGCAATCACAGCAATTACTGAATTCTTAATGAGAATAAGTAGGATGGCTGTCAGTGACTAACAGATGGCTGTCAGGGGTCATTTCCTACATGGTCTTCACTTGCCACTAATTTTAAAACATGCAAAGATACCGCTCATCTGAAATGACAAGACAATCAGATTTGAATGCCAGTGGCCATGTTGTCTGTCAACATATTGGTTCCCTGTGTTGACAGGCCAACAATGGCAACCAATATTGTTTAAAAAAAAGTTAGAAGTGCCATAGGGGCATAGCACAGAAAAGAACTGAAAAAAAGGAAAACAATTAAATATAATTGAAAAAAAAAATGCATAAGGTCTTAATCTCAACTTAGACAAAAGGCAGCCTAGGCCTAGGATCCATCTTCACTGCAACACAAGTATCAATGTGAAGACTAACACAGGCACCGGAACAGAGGCGTAACTAGAACCTTCAGGGACCTGGTGCAAGAAATTATGAAGGGCCCCCTGACCCATGGCCAGGGCCCTTCCCTTTTCCCACTGATCATGGGGCCCTTTACTCCTATCGCGGGTCCCTTTATTAGGGTACCACAGCAAGGCTGTTAGTTCCCTCACTGGTGTCAGTAGTTTTTAATTTTTGTTTTATTATTTTTTTTACCATTTCATTTTCTCTCTTTTACAATTTTTTGCAATATTTATTAGGAGCTCTGTTGTGGGGCTTTGGTGAGATATCAGGGGTCTAAACAAACCCCAGCTCTCAATTTCCATCTGTGTAGCCTCAGCTGCACAGAATGAATGAACAGGAATAGCTGTGCACCGAACCTCCCATTCATTCAGAAATGGAAGTATAGTAAAAACAGTTTACTATGCTTCAGTTATGAATGAACCAATAGGTACCAATCGTGACTCTGTTCATTCAAAAAAGGAAGGAGCTGGTAAATTACAAATTTACCGACCCGTTCCCATCTCTCCATCATGACACATCTTCTACAGCAGCTGGCAGGAGAGAGGAGGGGGGGGGGAGACAGCAGCTCTGTGGGGGGATACAGGGACCCTGGGAACAGCAGAAGACAGGTAAACTGGATAGAGGAAAATGGAGGAGAATGGGTGCTCTAAATGCCACCCCTGCCATCCCTCCTATTCAGGTGTACAAGGGAGGCACACGGGCCCCCTGGACCATGGGGCCCGGTTGCAATTGCAACCCATGCAACCCCTATCGTTACGCCCCTGCACCGGAAGATACCATATGACTCTTGTATTTTAGCCTATTGTAATTTTTTACCATAGAAAAAATGTTTAGGTGTTGGGGGGATGGACAATACTCCTTACCTTATATTAAGCTCTTGGAAGAGGTTGCAATGTTCACACATGTTTGGTAATATTGTTGACATTTGCACCCACTTATACAACTATACATGCTATTTCCTATGCCCTATTGTATGGCAGATATTGATCACATTTATATTCTTTCTGATAAATTTCAATAAAAATATTGAAGAAAAAATGTTTAGATCACGTCAAGTTTATTATACATGACACTTCTAAACCAGACCCCTTCACCTTTGCAAGAACCAGATACTTGCCCTTTTCATTACCATGCCTTAAGTGTAGTAACAATCTACAGATCTTCTCCACAAATATCAATGCTACAACTATAGAAAAGCAGAAATTCTTAGCCAGTCCCTATGTAAGTTTGGTATGCACACACGCCTCCATTGTAATCGCAGGTATGTGTGTTGTAGTGTTTCAACAATATTTTTGATGGGACTGTAGTAATGGCAGATTCGTGTGCAAAGAATGGCATAAAACCAATGTTCTTCAATGAATGACTGACATGTAAATGTTCAGTGTATGTTTGCCAGTTCCCTATGTATAATCCAAGGAAATAACATATTGTAAAAAGAATTTCTCCCTACCTATCTAAATCATATTTATAACTGGATTTGCACTGTTTGGCAGATTCCCATATATTATCAAGGCTATACATCAGGGGTAGGCAACCTGCGGCCCTCCAGCTGTTGTAGAACTACAAAAAAGGGGGAATTGGGGAAAATTGGGACTTTGACGAAGTCATGACATGGTAGGGTCATGCATTTCCATCCCTAGTTAATGAGTAAATTAAAATTGAGGAAGGTTGGGACTTTGAATGACACACATGGTGGGAAATAAATTGGTTGTGGATCATGATAATAAACAGATTTTATTCAATAATCATAGGTACATATATATACAAATTATACATATCAGTAGCAGGTAACGTAGAGTGAAAAGGGCAATAGTATATTAAAGCGGTTGTCTACCCATTGATTTGATAGTGTCAAAAAAGAGTTAATGCTGGAAATGCTAGCTGTCTCATTGATTGTGCTCTAAACCAAACTAGCAAACCATCCAATGGGTGGTGTCATAATGGATCACATGTGCAGCATCATGGCAGTTGCAGATTAAACAGAGGCTAAGATGTCAGCTTCCTTAGCTGAAAACGATAGGAGAGTATACAACCACTTTAAGAAGTCTGTCATAAATAACACTGGGGTGGATTTACTAAAAATGGGGAGTGCAAAATCTGGTACAGCTCTGCATAGAAACCAATCAGCTTCTAACTTCAGCTTGTGCAAACCAACTTCAAAAAAATGGAAGCTGATTGAACTCTCCAGTTTTAGTAAATGAACCCACAGAGTGCGAGGGTCCAGAGTAAGTAACACAACATTTAGTAATATGTAATACAGAGGGTAGAGGTAAAGAGCAAGTAATACAGAGTGCAGAGGCCAATAGTATGTAATGCTCATATGACAAAGGCTTTTTTTGTTGTTTCTTGTTTCTGATCATGCACAGGTTTTTTCTGATTTTTCTTTACGAAAATCGTACGAAAATGGTACACATTAAACTAAACGCTGTCGAAAATTGCGTACGCACTATACAAAATCATACAAAAATTCTTTGGACGAAAATGTTCGCCTGAATTTCTTATAGTGTGTACGAGCCTTAACTATGTAACAGTGCAACTGAGGCTGCAAAGAATGGCATGTGAGCTTTGGGGTGCACACCCTAAGACCCCTTTCACACCAGAACTTTTTTCAGGTGCTTTTGCGCTAAAAATAGCGATTGAAAAGCGACTGAAAAACTCCCCCCAATACTCCCCAGTGTGAAAGCTTGAGTGCTTTCACACTGGGGCGGTGCACTTGCAGGACGGTAAAAAAAGTCCTGCAAGCCGCATTTTTGGGGTGTGGGGTGGGGGTGATGTATTCACCATTCCTCCACCGCCATTGCCCATTGAAAACAATGGGGCAGGGCCTGAACACCACTTTGGAAGTGCCGCTAACCGGCACTTTTAACCCCTTTTAAACCCCTGATGGGGGGGATTAAAAGTGCACCGATGCCACCCGAATAGGGGCGCCAATGAGCGGTAAAGCACCGCAAATTAGCTGTGTTTTACCGCTAATGCTCGGGCGGCCCTGGTGTGAAAGGGGTGTAATGCAATAGGCTGCACACAACTGTGGGGTGTTCCTATTGATGCACACAGTGTAGGGAGGCACAACTCTTGTCCATGCAAAGGGTGGTTCCCTGAAATAGGAAATCTAGGGCACAGTCATGGCACCAACTTAAGCTGGAACATAGGCAAGATTAAACAATAAAGAAGCTGCATACCCAGTAAGTGATTAATCTGCTGAAAGTGCTTGAAAAACTTAGGGTTTACTATTACTTTAAATTATCCCCAAACTTCCATAATGCCTTGGGGTTGCACCAAGAAAGAGAAATCATTTTGTCATGAATAATCCATGGCTACTTGTGGTGGGACTGAATTCTGGGAAGATGTTTAACATTAATTTTCTTTAAAAATTGTGTTCGATAATCTCCTCAATTTCCCTTGATGCTCCAGAAGTACACAAATGTGTCCTGGTTCAAAGCCTTTTGCATCATTAATTACAGATTAGCACTTATAACTTGAAGAACAAGTGAATGTTCTGAAAGCTGGCACAGCTTTTATTAAATATTGTAATTGTATAATTTAAAAGGTGCAATATATGAATTATAGTTACAATGTATACTATCACACTAACCAAGCTTAACCTCCCTGGCGGTATGATTATGTATATATTTTTGCGTCTAAAAGTGGTACCATTATTTTGCATAGAAATTTGGCGTTTTATATTGTAGTCCAGTAATTATTAGGAATAACTCACTTAAATCTGTCCAAACTGTCTAGTAAACATCCCGGGTATGATAAAAGTTTGAAACAAGAAATCATAAATTATAATATAATAAATAACTATAAATAATTATCAAAAATAATAATATAATAAAATGTATTCAATAATGTAATTAAATCAAAAACGCTGAAATTTGCTCAGTTGCAGAATTGTCACTGTCGCCACTTTCAGTGTCCGATGATAAATTTCCCCAAAAATCAGTATCACTCAATTCTGCAAATGATTCTTATTTGCTATCGCTGTTTTCTAGCTGATCAAAAACCACTTTTGACATAAAGGGACAAGTTTGCAGGAAGAAAGAATGACATATATAATATAAAAGTGCATGCAGGGCACTGGGCAAACCACTAGACTAGGGACAAAGGGGATGTGAAATGATTTCATATAGTAATGTAATCTTACAAATTACAGTGTATTGTATGTTTCCTATGTGTTTCACTTTTTTAATTTGCCGCCGGTCTCTGCCCCCGTGCGACGTGACACTCGCAGGGAACGGAGCCTGGCATCACACAGGCATCGGGCGGAGGACACAGCCCGCAGACACAGCGTGGGGGGCATCACAGGATCCAGGGTAAGGTAAGTAACGCTGCATGGATCTAGTGATAGAATCCCGAGTGTGGCTCGGGGTTACTGCTCTTGGAAAAGAAAATTCACCCCGAGCCACACTCGGGAATACCGCCAGGGGGGTTAACGTGTTACTAAACCCCAGACCCTGTATTCACTATATCTGTTCTCCCACAGTACACAGAACATGGAAATAAAAATTATTTTAGTAAATATAAACTGCTAAATACCTTTTCTCATCAGCAGTTTGAGCAGTCTTGTGGCTTCTATCAGTGTCTGGTTAAAGCATATAGGAGGAGTTTTCATTCTCCCCTGATAGTCCTATGAGGGCCCCTGACCCTCTGTCTGGACAGTGCTGATTGGCCCTGTGCTCATCACATGCACCCTCTTAAAAAAAAATCTCTAGCAATACACACCAAACTGAGCATGCACAGCTTGTCCCCTCTCCTTTGTTCAGAAGATATATTGGGAACTCTGGAAGAAGAGGATGGTCAGAGGAGACAGGATCAAACAGCCTTTTTACACAATGAAGAGGATTAACCCCTTAAGTTCCACAGTGAGTATAACAAGCATGCTTTACTGCATATACAGACTGATTTTACTGTTGTGGGTTTAGTAACACTTTAAGGCTACTTTCACAATGGGACAGGGGGGTGGTGGTAAATCGCTATTACCGCTATTGCACGGATATGCAGGCGGGAGCGGGATGCTTTTAACCCCCAAGAAGGGATTAACAAGGGGTTAAAAGCGCCACCCCTCGGCGCTTCCAAGGCGGTGTTCAGCCGCTTCGGAAGCGCCACCCATTGATTACAATGGAGGGGATGGTGGAGGAGCAGTGTATACACCACTCAGCGCACCGCCCCAAATATGCTGCTTACAGGACTTTTTTCCTCGTCCTGCAAGCACACCAATGGATATGAGCATTGCAAGTGTGTTCATACCACTGTTTATAATGTTAAAGTCACAACCACTAGCTGCTGAAACCTTACCGCTAGGAGAGATCTAAAAATGTATCATTTCAGTTTAATTATTTTTCTTGTACTTTTTTAATTCTTAACTTTAACTAGATTACATTGTTTCACTTAGACAGATCGAGTCCAGAGACGAGCAACAAAAATAGTGAATGGTCTTCGGAAAGACTTTATGAACTTAACAGAGACGTATGGGATTTTTTTTGTTAAAATAATTATACTAACCTAGATGGATGCAGCATTAGTCTGACACTGCATCTGTCCCCAGCCTACTCTAAGACAGAGAACCAACTGATCAAACGCAGCTGATCAATTGGCTTTCAGAGGTAACTGTCAGTCATCGCTGTCTGCACTGATGCCCCCGCACGCTCACTGGAGCAGTGGGCTGTGGAGTGGTAGGGAGCAGCTGGCTCAGGCTCTCAGCGGCTCGCTGAGAGGCTGAGCCAGGTGCCGGTCCAAGGTTGTGGGTGGATCCCGACCATATCGTCGCAATATTCCCCCAGCCTGGACTCTGTGACGCCAGCCTGCAGAACGAACTGCACTCCTGTGATCAACAGGAGAAGTACAGCCAAACAAGCTTGGGCTTGTTGTACCTCTCCTTTATTAAGTACAGTCTGTAGGAAAGAAGGGAATGGGGAGATATGATTGGAACCTTTAAATACATCAAGGGGTTGAATAAGGTTAAGGAGGGTAGTATTTTCAATATGAAGCCAAGATCAAGAACATGTGGACTTGACCTCAAACTAGCAGGAGGCGAGTTCGAAACTAATCTTAGAAAGTAATATTTTACTCAAAACAGTGGTTGACGCTTGGAATAGACTTCTAGCAGAGGTAGTAAGTCAGTCAACATATATAAAAAAAGGGGGCAGACTCAATGGACCCCTCACTATTCTACAGTGTATAATAAAAAAGTGGGATGCTTTTTTAAGCGTACAACACTGTTTTCAACGTTTTCATTTTTTGCCATATATCCAGTCTCTTTCAGTCTATGTGCACTTGATCCAGCCTTGAATTCACATTATTACTCAGGACCAGACACCTGATAATGACAACAATGGACTGTGGCTGTGCAATTTGACAGCACAGCCACTGGTAGTCTCCACCACGGGTTAATGTGGAAGGGTGAAAATGCACAAGCATACATTGGAGACAGTTGTCATTATAACAGGAGATGACTGAACAAGGACCTTCATGACTAGATCATCAACCAAAAATGTTAATTTATTAAAAATAAAAAACTATTTTTAAAGCCCCGACTCCCATTTACATGCACATATGAAGGCAAATGCATGTGTCAGATGAGCATGCTTATGAACATTAGGATTGCTCCACACATATTAGGTAGAACAACACATGCGAAAGTGAAAGCAATGATTGTAGGACCTTTATTTCCTGTTAACTCTAGATTCATAACTTTTAAATGCATTTCCTATTTACGCATTTGGGTAATACAGTTATTTTCCATTTTATGGGTGAGCTACATTTTGAGACTTGACATATTTACTCAACGCAACCTCATATTTTATCATATACCAAAAAATGGTTATATTGTGTTTGTGTGCACATTTGAATGTATTTTTAATAAAAATATATATTTACACAATTATCTGCGGTGCTCATCATTTTAGGGCCTTTTGGTGGTTTTAGGAAATATTCAAGTCTAAAACATTAATATTAAGATCTGTGCATAAAAAGAAAAAAATGGGGCTAAGTCAGATGGGTCCAAATCTTCTAATTCTATTGTCTCTTGTTATATACTCTGTTTTGCAATCAACTTTGTACCAAATTTTGTACTAAAAAATAACTAGTATGCTATGACACATATACTGCAACTATACAATTTAATGAAAACATCATGTATGAATATCTACGTTATCTCTTTCAGTGCCTCATGGATAGTGTCCATAAATGATGGGGTGGAAGTGAGGAATGTATTACAGATCATTTTAATGATTTCACTCTGAAGAACAAACTCCAGTACATGAAAAGGACATTGCAGGTAAGTGCTTGAAATCATGAATGTCTAGAAATTGTTGAGCATAATTGTTTAACATCAGCTGCTACATTGGAATCCTTCTTCAAATCTTCAAATTTCAAAGTGGAATGTAATTTTCCTAAGGAACCGAGTCTACTGTTCTGTTTGTCTTTGATGTAAAAAATATTACGATGAGAGAGACCATCAGAGCAGTAACACAGAAATTCTAAACTTGAAAGTGAAGAAGTTCACCACTTAAAAAGGGATAATTGTACTTGAAAGCATATCTTATTTAATGTATGAAAATAATAACAGGTTTCAAAAAGTTACACTGTCCATAAAGAGTTAGGTTCAATTACAGTTAGATAATATGATGTTTATATTGTCACCATGCATTTGAATGTGTGTAATTATTGTACAATTTCTGTGGTAACTCTTTTTTCTTTACTAGGGAGTGAGGATGACTACCTCCTCTCCCGGGTCCTTGGACTGCCACTGGGGAGAGGAGTAGGCTGCTCCATTTCCTGGGCTCCTGTACTCACACTGTGGATCGTGGATGACTTCCTTTACTCTCGAGTCACTACACTGCAGCTGGGGAGGAAACACAGTTTCCTCTGCTTTGGCTCACTGTTGGGGAGGGAGGATGGCTTCCTCCACTCCAAGAGTGTGGATCTGGCACTGCGGAGGGAGGATGACCACCTCTTCTCCCGGACTGTAAAACTGCCACTAGGGAGATAAGCCAGCTGCTCTATCTCCCGTACCCTCATTCAGCTGTTGAACAGAAGCATTCCTCCATCCAAGCTTGTCCTGTGCAGAAACAGGTTTGTCAAAGTGAGTCAACACTTGCTGCATCCGCCATAGCTGCGGGTGGAGGTGGGCAAAGCACACTGTTACTCTGCCCCATTGCTGACACATCAGCCAGGATTTCAGAGCTGTTCTCTGGTACTTCCCGATAGTCCCAGGCAAAAGCAGAGCAGAGTCTAGCAGCTGTCTGTATGCAATCTCCAGATCTCCCATTCCTAAATGGCTAGAACCTCCAACTCTTCCTGTGCCCAGAGCACTTCCAAGATGTTCAACATTCAGTCTCTGTAATCCAGGATTTCCTCCAAATGTCACTCTGAATCACTTCCGAAATCAGGGTCCTCTGACAGCCTCCAGTATAACAGCCCCAAGCCTCCATAGCCAAAGCCTTCAGTTGGGCTGTCATCCTCTGTCCAAGGGCACACTTGGGCTACATACTAGCAGAGGGCTCTGTAGCTCTCATCCATCCACATCTCTGCCCAGACTAGCCTGCTTAACTCAGCTGTTCACTCCTTGTGTGCTTGTTCCCCCATTAACAGCACCCACACTCGATACTGCGACCAGTACCTTTCCTGGATGGAGGGGAGAATTTTTCCCTGGCGCTGCTTGCAGTTTAGCACTTCCTTCCAGAGTTGCCGGCGTACAGATTCATACCATCCCAGCAGGACCTGCACTGGCACTAGTCCCCTGTGATGCATCCGCATTTCTCGCAGTCTCCCTCCGAATTCCTCTTCCATGGCAGCTGGTATTTGTACCTTTCTTCTTCTGCTAAGCAGACCTCAGATTCTGGTGGTGGTGTAAATGTCCAAGACTGCAGGAAGCATCCCACCTCTTGCCACCAAATGCAACAGACCACCTGGCACCCCACCTGGGTGCCTCCGCCAAGATACAGCTTCCTCCACTCTGGCACCAAGTATTATAGCTGAGAATTGCACCTAAGCTAGTGCCATCTAGTTCTTGGGTGCAATTCTTAGCTATAATACGTTTCTGGATCCAGAGTGGAGGAAGCTGTATCTTGGTGAAGGCACCCAGGTAGGGTGCCAGGCAGTACGTCACAGGGGAAACTCTGATGTTTTGGGTAACCCTGTAAGGACTCTGATCAGAACCCTGATGTAAGGGGGGACACTGATGTTAGGGTGTTCCCAATGGTGACTCTGATGTAAGGGGAGATCTTATGGGAACCCTGATGTAAGGGGAAGCGCTGAAGGGAACCCTGATGTGGGGGGATTCTAAAGATGATTCTGATGTAAGAGGGACTCTAATGGGGTCTCTGAGACAAGGGGGATCCTGATGTAAGAGGGACTCTGATTAGTAGTGATCTGATTAGTACAAGGCCCATAAACAGTTGTAAAATATATGATGTGGCCCTTGTACTGAAATGTTTGGAAACCCCTGGGTTAGAGTAAATCCAGATTCTTGTTCTGAACACAAAGGTGTATTAATTTATAGATTACTCATAAGAATAAATACATTCTAAAATAAGCATCCAGAAAGATAGTAAAGGCAGAATTGTATAAAGAGAAAATGTAATTAAATATGAAACTACTTACAGACAAAATAGAAGCGGCTAATATGCAGAAATCATGGCAAAGGTCAACTTGACACTTCATATTTAATATAATGACCATATTGAAACATATGAATTTGTGCTAATGAGAATTTTAACATCCAAAGGGACAGGAATAGCTGAATTGTGGTTAAAAAAAGATTTTCGTGTTAGCAGGTATTCCTCCTTATGTTTGTTTTCATACGCAGATACAGAAAAAAACATATTGTTGCAGAGCTGTTAGCCCCATGTTCCTGCTTGCAGGGAAACAAACACTACGTGAATTTTGTACACTACCTTCACAATGGAACATACGCAACATCTTTCATTATAGTCTTGGCCAGGCTGGAAGAAAGACTACAAGCTGTGAATAGTTTATCTATTTGGGGACAGTTGGCACAACATTGCAATCCAGTTATCAGCCAACGAACCTTTTTTTCTGCGCCAATATAATATTGGTGAAAAGAAGAATTTGAATGGGCAAAGCAGAAAATGTTTGTAATGATGCATTCTGTACCTGTATTGTAAAGTAAATGGTCTTCCAGTGCCTGGCTTCCCTACTATGGCTGTTTTTCAATGTCAAGGACGCAGCTTCTCTACAAGGCATTCACCATAAAAAAAAAAATATATCCTCTTACACACCCTACCCCTAACTTTATCTGGACTACTGGGCTGACCATCATATGTTACCTTTCCTCTCCCAAATCCTAAAATTTAGCCTACCCTCTAAATAAAGATCGTAATAAAATAAGGGGGTGTTGTGGTTTCTTGGCAGATAAAGTTCAACATTTAAAAATGTAAAGTTATGCATCTAGGGGCTAAAATTAGCAGGGGATACATTAGGGGAAGAAGGGGAAGAAAAAGGATTTCAGGGTCCCTGTAGACCACAGATTTAGCAATATCATGCAATGCCAAGCCACAACTAACAAAGCAAGGAGAACACTATTATGTACTATATAATGAGATGATGAACTGACAATGAATACAGAATTCGTATTAATTAGAAAAATGTATTGAAGCTCATATAAACAGCTGCTCACAAGGCCTGTGCTTGTGATCACACTGAAAGAAATAATATTTAAGATGCAGCTCACTTCTAGTCTTTTCACATTGTTAATGAAGGGGGTGTCTTTGGACCCCCAAAATGCCTTGGCTACTTTTGGATTGTCTCCCTGACTTTTATCGGAATAAAGTTGTATCTAGCAGTGGTGTGGTGCTTCAATTTCGATTTTTGTTATATTACACTACAAGCCAAGGAGACCATGGTGATCCTCTGGGGTACAGAAGCTGATTGCCTGGGAACAAGATTATGTATATCAACGTCAATACTTTAAGATAGCAATACCAATAAGATAACCATACGGGTCCAGTGCTATTTTTTCTACTTTCCTCGACTAAGAAAACAAACATGGCTACATAGTCGGACAGGATTGTCTGAATCACAATACTAGTTTCTCCTGGGATTCGTTTTTTTTGAGAGTGTAGGGAAGTGTTACGATATATCTCACCTTTTTCATTGCTATTCTATAGCCATAGGAGAGATATTCCCTTGTTTTCTGTGTGGACAGGAAGCAAGAAAAATTTCCAGTGAGAGCACAAACAGTAACAAAACTAAAGCAGAGTGAGGAATGTGAAGAACCTCAGTGTCTGCATCTCTATTGGGGAGAAATCCTCACTTTTTATGTAGTTACCAGGACAGGAAGTGAAGTGACTTCCCCAACAGGGAAACATATAGCAATGAAAATGTGAAAGACGCCACAACAAAAATAAAAATCATATTTTGGCTGGAACTGGGTACTAATAAGCCAGTCTTATATATTTATACATACTTATGTTCTGGATCTTCTTGTCTAGGACTTGTTTGCAAACCCAGCTTTTTCTATGAGCACCATTATAAAAGCTATATTAAAAGTTTTAAACCAGAAAAAAAATGTGATAACTGTGGGGTTGATTTACTAAAGCTGGAGAGTGCAAAAACTGGTGCAGCTGTGCATGCTAGCCAATCAGCTTCTAACCTCAGCTTGTTCAATCAAGCTTTGACAAGAAAACCTTGAAGCTGATTGGTTTCTGTGTGGAGCTGCACCAATTCTTGCACTTTCAAGCTTTAGTAAATCAACCCCTGTGTGTCTTTGGCAAATGTAGCAAGCGTGTTAAGCATTTTTCATGTTTGATGTTTCCATTGACATTTCTAACTAGCACACATCAGGCTCAGCAATTAAAAATAAACCTGGAGATACAGGGTGTATTGCTTTAACCTTACACAATTCCAAGAAGGACCTAAGTAGGGACAATGACTACTGCTGAATGTGCTGAAAATGGCAGTGCCAAGACAAATCATTACAAAGTTACAGTGCGTGGAGAAAAAAAAAATCAATATCTAGTATTTAGAATGCCAGAGCAGAGGAGAATGCTTTTTAAACCCTTACAATATGGTTTTATTCGCCTACTAATGGCTTGGACATATAGACTGATTTAATAGAGCCAATTGTCTCATTCAATTAGTAAAGTTTCATGCTACTACAAATATATTGTATTATTGTATACTATACTATAAATATATATATATATATATATATATACTGTATGTACAATATATGTACACAAACACACACTAATATATATACACACACACACACATATATTTTTTGGTCGCCTAAGTCTGGCATTACATGACCCTTCACGGTACCCCTTATGGGCATGCAGGACGGCTTACCCACTGCTACACTCCAGGCCCATCTCACAGCTGATCGCTCATGTACACCTTTGATATAATAATGCCGCTGGTCTCTTCTGGAGCCCATGAGAGTATCCATGTCACCCAGACAATGGCATGGGCACCCAAAAAAGCTGGCCCAAGCTGGACCCGTGTAACTAGGTTTTAAAAGCCATACTTTGAATTCTTTTTTAGGTGCTGAAACAATTCCATGTTGAGACCTGTAACACCACATTCAGTGAAGTACTACTGTGTTTCCAAGCCAGTGTAATTATGCACCCCTGAGAGCTGTGTACAGTATATGACAGCATAGGCTCACAGGAAATGGTCAGAAGACACAACATTTTTGGACAAGATCAACTGATATATTCTGTCATTGCTTAAAATGAGCAGCCACCACATGTAACAACATCTCCACCACAATACAAGTAAGCTGCAATACAGTATATCACATTTTTGGTCTTGGGTTTAAATAAAGTTTAAAAACTCCCTACGTTATGCAAAACTAAAAGAATACGTGCAAGAGTATAAGGCATAAGAGTATAAGTATAATATATAACAAGGCATAGATTATAGGAAAATTATACAGCAACTGCAATTTAACGTCATACAGTAAGGGAAAAAAGTATTTGATCCCCTGCTGATTTTTTACATTTGCCCACCGACAAAGAAATGATCAGTCTATAATTTTATTTTCAATAGATTTTTATTGAAGAATAAGTCATATCAATACAAACAGATACAGTGCATATGATGAAATCCAGACCTAAAAGGATCTGAGACATTTACAAAACTGGAGTTTATCAATAGTTATACAAAGAGTGATAAATTACCATCCGGAATAGCCCTAGCCCTACTGTGGGCTAGTCCCCTGTCTGGCGTCAGGGGTGTTCACGGGCGACACCACCCCAACCCCCCGGGACAGCACCCCAAATGGGAACATGCTGTGCAACGGCCCCGAGGATAGGGCGGCCCCGCCCCCCCTTCGTCCTGCCCTTAATAAGGCAGACCCAGGTGGAATTTCTATGGCCCACGAAATATCGCTACACTCCGCTCGGAGAGGCCATCCTTATGAAGAGGAGCTCATGTCCCCCCTACCAAGGATGGCTGGACGGCCCAGAACCTCCATAGGGGTGCCGGAAGATGCGACTAACAACATGTAAAACAAATCGAACCAACCGGCTAACAGAGCGGATGAAAAGGGACCCAGGGTGCCTAGAGAGGAGGTGCCCTAGGGGTCCTACCTCCTCCTGATGAAAATAGCTAGTGAGTTATGACTACCATTCCATTGCTCAACATAAACTGTGTCCCATTAAAGGGCACTCTTAACAGGTCTAGAGAGAGGGAAAGAAGGAAGAGAGATAAGAATTCAGGCATACGGAGAAAGTAGGGAGAGAAGAGCAAGGGGGAAGGGGACACAAGGGGGTAGAGGTGTCAGAGAGGGGTAGAGCCCAATGTCAGATCAGGGATCCCCGCCCATTACAGCATAGTTTATGTCCGGGCCAAATAGGCCAGCCAGGGTTCCCAAATCGCGTCATGTTTCTCCTCTGAGTCTAGGAGAATGCTAGCCGTCTTCTCTTGGGTCATAATCCAAGAGATTTTTCTCTTCGTCTGGAGAAAGGAGATAGAGGGTCTTTTCCAGGCTCTAGCGACAGATAACTTGGTGCCCGACAGGATAAAGGATATGAGACGTTTGGTTAATTTCGGTATAGCTGGGCCAAACATATTTAAAAGAGCCGTCTGGGGGGGAGTTTGGTATTGAGAGACCCTTAACTTTCCTTATTAAATGAAAAATTTTGTTCCATAAACCCATAATCCTGGGGCATTCCCACCAGATGTGAATCATGGACCCAGTCATACCACAATGGCGAAAGCATAGAGGAGAGGAATTGGGGAACATCCTGGCAAGCCTAAGGGGCACTAGATACCATCTTGTTAAAACCTTAATGTTTGCCTCAACTATGGCGGTATTACAGAAGTCCTTCGAGGAGGCCGTGAAGGCTCTGTGCCAAGACTCAAGGCTTAGCTCCACACCAAGCTCCTCCTCCCAATCCCTCATGTATTTAGTTTTGCCGGAAGAGGAGGCCAGGGAGCGATATATAACCGAAATGCCCCCCCTCTGTTCCATAGGCTGACCACACCACTGTTCGTAAGCTGTAAGCGATGGAGGGGAGCTGTCATTCCTGCACAAGGACCTGATGAAGTGAGAAATCTGCATATGCCTGAATCGTTCCGTACTGGGCATGTCTAATTTGCTGGTGCAATAAGTCGCCGAAAGGGGGCCCCTGGGGTTAACAAAGTGGCCATTTCTATAAAGACCTTTATCCAGCCACCAGCGGAAGGCTGAGATGTCCATCCCGGAGCAAAGAGTGGATTGTGGAATAGGTGTGAGAGCGGTTGCCAGGAGGAAACTAGCGAGGGGGAGGACTTCATGCTGTCCCAGAGAGAGAAGGAGTGAGACAGGGTAGGGGCTAAGATCGGGGGTCTAGCCTTAGGGGGCTGCCATAATAAGAAGTCAATGGTGTGATTGGGGATGGCAAGCCTTTCCATCCGGGCCCAGTCGGGGAGAGAATTTTTAAAGTATACGGACGAAAGTTGGGCTAGTTGCGCTGCTTGATAGTACCAGGTGAGGTTGGGAAGATTAAGTCCCCCTTGTTCCTTGGGCCTAAACAGAGTTTCTTTGTTTAGTCTATGTCCCTTGTTGCCCCAGATAAATCGAATGACCTTGGATTGAAACTTTTTCAATGGGGCCCTGGGGATCGCAATAGGCAGTGACCTAGGTACAAAATTCTGGGGAGAAGGTTCATCTTCACGGAGTTAACTCTCCCTAGCCAAGAGACCCTTAACTTCTCCCATTCTTTTAATTCCAATGTTAGTTTATGATACATAGGGGGGAAATTTGCTGAGTATAGATTAGCTATGGAGGGTGTTAGATGCACCCCTAGATAGGGGAGAGATGCAGTATCCCACCGAATGCGAAAATTGCTTTTAATGGAGTCAACTATGCGGTCTGGTAGGTTGATGTTGAGAGCCACAGATTTGGAGTAATTCACATGTAAACCTGATGCGAGACCGAATTCATCAAGGATCCTGCAAATCACCGGTAAAGAGACATGTGGATCCGTGATGAAAAGCAGAACATCATCCGCATACAGGGCACATTTATGAATCTGATCACCACAGGAGACCTCATGGAAGTCTGGGTCGTCCCTAAGGGAGATGGCTAGAACCTCAATGGCCAGGGCAAATAAGAGGGGGGAAAGAGGGCATCCTTGCCGTGTACATGATCTAATTGGAAAGGAAGAGGAGTGAAAGCCCTGCAGTTTAATTTTAGCTTCGGGGGAGGAATAGAGGGCGCTGATTGTGTTCATAAACGATTTCCCGAAGCCCCATCGCTGTAGGACTTGGAAAAGAAACGGCCAGGAGATGACATGTCAAGGGATAGGAGGAGGCGCTCCTGACGGGGGCCTCCGTCCCAGCCTGATTGCAGGAGTGATATGATATCGATTGCCCTTCTGATCTGGTTCGGGCCCTGTCTTCCCGGTATGAAGCCCACTTGATCCCTGTGAACATACTGCCCTATAAAGTTGGAGAGGCTGTTAGCTAAAATTTCGTTAAGATCTTAAGATCGTTGTTGATCAGGGAAATAGGGCGGTAGTTCTCGATCATGCTGGGGTCCTTATTGGGCTTCGGAAGGACAGAAATAAATGCGGAGTTGAGATCAGAATTCAGGGGATGTCCCTCCCGTAGGTGGTTGAAGAAGCGTGCCATGTAAGGCGCGAGCGTGTCTACAAAATGCTTATAATATGGGACCGCGAATCCGTCTGGGCCTGGTGCAGAGCTGGGTCTTAGGGACTTGATAACTTGTCTAATCTCCTCCACCGAGATAGGGGCCTCTAGTTCGTCCCTGTGCCGTTCTTTCAGAGAAGTGATGGGTAGGGAATTTAAGAGTGATCGGATCTTGTCCTCCTGATCCTGTTTTCGATCCCCCTTATAAAGGTTCCCATAGAAATTCTGGAAAGCAGCCAAGATTTTCTGGGGATTTTGGGAGAGAGAGCCGTCCTGAGTTTTAATTTTGGGGATAGCGTGTAGTTTCATTTTAGGAGTCAGTCTGTGAGCTAGCATTCAGTCTATAATTTTAATGGTAAGTTTATTTTAACAGTGAGAGACAAAATAACAACTAAAATATCCAGAAAAACGCATTTCAAAAAAGTTATAAATTGATTTGCATTTTAACCGCTTGCCAACCAGCCGCCATTGATTGACGGCGGCAGGTCGGCTCTCCTGCACAAATTTCTGTAGCTATTTAGCGGCCCACGCAGGCTTGCACCCGCTGCACGAGCGTGCCCACGGGTCAGCCGACTCGATGTCCGCCGGCGACCCAGCGATCGCCTGTTAGAGAGGCAGCATGGGGATCCGCCAATGTAAACACGGCGGATCCCCATTCTGTCAGGGGAAATGATACAAATCTACTGTTCCCAGTGATCGGAATCAGTAAAATCTGTCATGCTCCTGTCAGCCAAGCCCAAACACAGTTAGAACACACTGAGGGAACACACTTAACCCTAGATTGCCCCCTACAATTTAACCCATTACCTGCCAGTGACATTTACATATACAGTAATCAGTGGCTATTTAGCTCTGATCGCTGTATAAATGTCATTGGTCCCAAAAAAAGTGTCAAAAGTGTCCAATCTGTCCGCCACAATATTGCAGTCCCGCTAAAAATTGCAGATCACCACCATTACTAGTAAAAAATAATAATAACAATAATAAAAATGCCATAAATCTATTTCCATAGTTTATAGACGCGATAACTTTTGCGCAACCCAATCAACCTACGCCTATTGCGATTTTATTTACCAAAAATACGTAGAAGAATATATATACTCTAAACTGAGAGAGAATTTCATTCTCTTCACATTTTTTTTTGGATATTTATTATAGCAAAAAGTAAAAATATTGTTTTTTTCAAAATTGTTGCTCTTTTTTTGTTTATAGCGCAAAAAAAAAAAAATGCAAAGGTGATCAAATGCCACCAAAAGAAAGCTTTATTTTTGGGAAGAAAGGACGCCAATTTTGTTTGGGTACAACGTCGCATGACCGCGCAATTGTCATTTAAAGCGACGCAGTGCCAAATCGCAAAACGGGATTGTTCAGGAAGGGGGTATATCCTTCCGGGGCTGAAGTGGTTATTTAGTGAAATAAGTATTTGACCCCTTCGCAAAAAAACATGAGTTAACATTTGGTGGCAAAACCCTTGTTTTTTCAAAAGCAGAGGCCAGACATTTCTTGTAGTCGGCCACCAGGTTTGCACACATCTGAGGAGGGATTTTGTCCCACTCCTCTTTGTAGATCCCCTCCAAGTCATTAAGGTTTTCGAGGCTGACATTTGGTAACTCAAACCTTCAGCTCCCTCCCACATATTTTCTATGGGATTAAGGTCTGGAGAGTGGCTAGGCCACTCCAGGACATTAATGTGCTTTTTCTTGAGTCACTCCTTTGTTGCCATTGCCATGTGTTTTGGGTCATTGTCATGCTGGAATACCCATCCAAGGCCCATTTTCAATGCCCTGGCTGAGGGAACGAGATTCCCACTCATGATTTGACAGTACATGGCCCCGTCCATCGTCCCTTTGATGCGGGGAAGTTGTTCTGTACCCTTAGCCGAAAAACATCCCATCTGACCACAACACTTTCACCCAGTTCTCTTCTGAATCATTCAGATGTTCATTAGCAAACTTCAGACAGGCCTATACATGTGCTTCCTTGAGCAGGGGAACGTGTGGGCACTGCAGGATTTCAGACCTTCAATGCGTAGTGTGTTGCCAATTGTCTTTTGAGTGATTATGGTCCCAGCTGCCTTGAGATCATTGACAAGATTCTCCCATGTAGTTTTGGGTTGATTTCTCACCGTTCTCAAGATCATTGAAACTCCAGGAGGCGAGACCTTGCATGGAGCCCTAGACCGAGGGAGATTGACAATTATTTTGTGCTTCTTCCATTTGCGAATAATCGCACCAACTGTTGTCCCCCTCTCACCAAGCAGATTTGCAATGGTCTTGTAGCCCATTCGGGCCGTGTAGGTCTACAATCTTGTCCCTGACAACTCTTTGATCTTGGAATATGATTGATTGATTGCTTCTGTGGACATGTGTCTTTTATAGAGGTAACAAGCTGAGATTAGGAGCACTCTCTTAACAGGAGTGCTCCTAATCTCAGCTTGTTACCTCTATAAATCTAATCTCAGCTCGTTACCTGCACAGAAGACACCTGGGAGCCAGAAATCTTGATGATTGATAGGGGATCAAATAATTATTTCACTCAATAAAATGCAAATCAATTTATAACTTTTTTGAAATGTGTTTTTCTGGATATTTTTGCTATTCTGTCTCTCACTGTTAAAATAAACCTACCATTAAAATTATAGACTGATCACTTCTTTGTCAGTGGGCGAACGTACAAAATCAGAAAGGGATCAAATACTTTTTCCCTTCACCTTTGATCTTTTTTTCCCCTTAGTTGTCTGGAAATATCTGATTGATATTTTTCAATGATAAAAAAGTCATATTCCATGTTCTACCCTTATTCCATTTTGTCAAAGAAGCCCACCGTGCATCAGCAGAAATGAAATCAGCAAGCATTAGAAAACGGTAATGCAATTTACATGAGGAAAAAATGTGTTCTGCTTAATGGGAATATACTGCATCCTATTCCAAATTTAGCATTCTGAAGGAAATGACAATTTTAATATTACTGCACCCACCCACTGTGAAAAAGATGGCATTTATATTTACGGCACTAATACAGCACAACCTCAGGTAATACCCAAAACCCAATGCCTTTAGGTAGTTAAACTTATCTCGCAAATTGTCAGGGGCATTGAGAAGGATATTCTTGACTATTCGTGATTTTCGACAGCCGGGATTTTTTTTTTCAAGGCAATTACTTGGCAAAGGCTTTATAGAGTGTAATATCTTCATACTTTTTTCAATGGCACTCTAGGCTATATTTATGCAGGCAATTGTGTAAAGGCCAGGCATTAAGACCTAGAGAACCTCAATGCAATGTCCCCCTGGGCAAATAACACTGAGAAAGAACATGGAAATGATTTGAAATTGTTTTGCAGGGAAGAACATTTCTAAATAATACCAGCTCATTTAAGAGGACTCTTTCACTTGCTGTTCATCCACTGCAGCCCTAACTAGAAAGCCAAGGGTATGTTCCATGCTATAGCAACACAGGGCTATGGCGCTGCCCTCACACTTTTATGACACAGTGCTCAGGTCTGCTGGTTTGCTGCATAGGAGCTGTGGACTGCATTGGAAGAGGAGGTAGTCACATTCTCCCCCATACCTGCAAGTGCCAAACATTTCAACCAGGTAGGTCTCCCATTGGTAAATAGGTGTCAGGGAGGAAAGGTAGGTTAATTATCAGTAGCAGAGGCAGCAGCCTTAACCACTTCAGCCCCGGAAGGATTTCACACTTTAGGACCAGAGCACTTTTTGCGATGCGGCACTGCATCGCTTTAACTGACAATTGCGCGTTTGTGCGACGTTGTACCCAAACGAAATTTGCGTCCTTTTTTTCCCACAAATAGAGCTTTCTTTTGGTGGTATTTGATCACCGCTGCGTCATTTCTGATTGCCACTATAAACAAAAGAAGAGCGACAATTTTGCACAAAAACCCAAATTTCTTACTTTTTGCTAAAATACAAATCCAAAAAAAAAATATAAAAAAAACATTTTTTTTTCAACGATTTTGGCCGATTTATATTCTTCCTCATATTTGTGATTAAAAAAATCGCAATCAGCGTTTATTGATTGGTTTGCGCAAAAGTTGCCGCATTTATGGATGATGAGAATTCATTTTTTTTTATATCTTTTACTAGTAATGGCGGCGATCTGCGATTTTTAGCGGTACTGCGATATTGCGGTGGCCATGTCGGACCATTTTGACATTTTTTTGGGACCATTGGCATTTATACAGCGATCAGTGCTATAAAAATGCACTGATTAATGTGTAAATGCCATTGGCAGTGAAGGGGTTAACCTGGGGGGCGCTCTAAGGGTTAACTGTGTTCCCTGGACGTGTTCTAACTGTATTAGTGTTTGACTGGCAGGGGAAGGGGAGTGATCACAGCTTCCATATAGAGAAAGGCTGTGATCACAGCTCTTCCCCCTCTCACAGAATGGAGATCCGTGTTTACATGCACGGATCTCTGTTCTTTCACTGTGGGGGGGCATCACGGGTAGCCAGCGGAGATCGAGTCCGCCCTACCCGCTCCCTGGCCCCCCCCCCCCGGACACAGTGAGCGCGCACGCGCCGCCGGAGGTGCACGATCTGGCAGCCGCCGTCATATGACGGCGATTTGCCTAATAGAGCCATCTTGTCGCCGTCAACCTGTGGTTGGCGGTCAGAAAGTGGTTAAAATAGAACTCTTTATTTTATTCTTAAACAATATGTTACCCCTTTCCACACACATGGACTTGGCATCCCAGTCTTGGTCTATAGGGTTCAATATTGAGTTGGCCAACCCTTTGCAGCTATAACAGCTTCAACTCTTCTGGGAAGGCTGTCCACAAGGTTTAGGAGTGTCTATGGGAATGTTTGGCCATTCTTCCAGAAGCAAATTTGTGAGGTCATACAAATTAGCTGCCAAAGGATTCATGTTTTTTCCATCCGATCTTAGATTTACAAATCACTGCCACACAGCACAACCCTGTGTAGAAGTGGAGGGGCTTGATCTTTCTTTATTGTAGTTTCACTTTTACTTACAGGTCCCTCCCCATCTCCATTCTGTAACTGGCCAGTGAAAGGAAAAGTAGCATTCTGATCATCTCTTTGCTCCAATCATCATGAGCATTGCACTGCAGCACACCTGACTGGCTCCTTGCAAAGCTTCTTCCTAGTCCTTTCTAAGCTCTGTTGCAAAAAATGACATGTGTTCATGGACTGCCCTATTTGTAAAGGACAACAACGTATGAAAACTGCTCGTATGCGCGACATTTGGTGTCATGCTACAGTGGTGTGAATGTGAGCTAAATTATAGTAAATAGAGGGAACCTGTGTTCATATTAAAGTTTTACTAAACCCAGGACCCTAAATTCACTATATCTGGTCTCCCACAGTACACAAAACATGGAAATGCAATTATTTTAGTAAATATAAACTGCTAAATACCTTTTCTCACCAGCAGTATATAGCAGTCTTGTGACTTCTATCAGTGTCTGCTTAAAGCTTGTAGGAGGCATTTTCATACTACACTAAGCTGTCCTATCAGGATCCAGGACCTCTGACCTTCTGTCTGGACAGTACTGATTGTTCCGGTGCTGATCACATGCACTCTCCCAAGAAAAAAAAAAAGCTCTAGCAATTCACACCAAACTGAGCATGTGCAGCACCTGACACCAGTAACTCTGTCTTATCCGGACCTGTTCTGGAGTCAGTGGAAGGGGAGGATCTGTGCATAAAGGATCAAACACCCTTTTTACACAATGCAGAGGATTAATCACTTAGGTTCCACAGCGAGTATAACAAGCATGCTTTGCTGCATATACAGACTGATCTTACTGTTGCGTGTTTAGTAACACTTTAACTGCTTCCACACTGCACGCAGTATATTTACTGCGGCAGTGTGGATGCTTCCCGTGAATCGCTGTAAATAAGCGGCGATTTGCGGGTGCCCGCTAGTGGGCGCACGCACTGTGCTCCTGAGGAGTGTGCCCGTGGCTTGGGCGGACCCGATGTCCACCGGCGAGCCGCGATGAGCAGCCACAGCAAAAGAACGGGGAACTGCCGATGTAAACACAGCGGTTCCCCGCTCTGTCAGTGGGGACTTTAGAGATCTACTGATCCCTGTGACTGGGATCAGTTAGATCTCTTATGCCCATGGTAAGCCAGCCCCCCCACAGTTAGAACACACCCAGGGAACACAGTTAACCCCTAGATCTTCCCCTGCAGGTTAACCCCTTCACTGCCAGTGACATTTATACAGTAATCAGTGGACATTTAAATTTCTGATCGCTGTATAAATGTCATTGGTCACAAAAGAGTGTCAAATTGGTCTGACATGTCCGCCGCAATATCGCAGTACCCCTAAAAATCACAGATCTCCGTCATTACTAGTAAAAATAATAAATAAATAAACACCCCAGAAATGAATTCTCATCATCCATAAACGCGGCCACTTTTGCGCAAACCAATCAATAAACGCTGATTGCGATGATTTTTTACCAAAAATATGAGGAAGAATATAAATCGGGCAAAACCGATGAAAATAATGTTTTTTATATTTTTTTTTGGATTTGTATTTTAGCAAAAAGTAAGAAAAAAAGTTTTTTTTGCAAAATTGTCGCTCTTCTTTCGTTTATAGCGGTGATCAGAAATGACGAGCAAATACCACCAAAAGAAAGCTTTATTTGTGTGGAAAAAAGGACGCAAATTTCGTTTGGGTACAATGTCGCACGACCGCGCAATTGTCAGTTGAAGCGACGCAGTGCCATATCGCAAAAAGTGCTCTGGTCCTAAAGTGTGAAATCCTTCCGGGGCTGAAGTGGTTAAATACTCAATCCGGTGCACAGGTAATGAAAACAAAAAACATGATTCGTTGATAAAAGCGATCACAGCTTTGTATTATATTACTAAGTTCAGTAAACATTCATTTTGCACATTTCTCTGTTCTTTTAGTAAATGAACCCAGGGATGTTCAAAAAACAAGGATGAAATTCCCCAGAAAGATTATTTAATCCTCATGTTGCATGGATGACAATAACAGAACCATATGGACATTAAAATTATTGAAAACATTTTTGTCTTTTTATTATCTGGAATTCCTCTTTAATTTAAGGATCTGCAAGTTTACTCTCAGACTGTAGAAGCAGACACCTGACCAGCCGTCACCATTTAAACACCGAATGACGCCAGAAGGACTCAGCTGCCGGAGTCTGTTAACACCACACAATGAGAATTAAAGTGTCAGCTGAGAAATCTTCACAGCCCCTTCCAGATGCTGAATTACATGGTTCAGTGTGAGTGGCAGAACAGGACTAGACAAGCTGAATGAGCAATAAATAAGGAGAGAAATAAAAGAAACAATAGCAACAGTTTGTCTCCAAGCCACCTGATTCCCGAAGATCTCAATTACCGGTACCTGATGGAACCCAAGCGCCATTAAAACAGGCAGCATAGCAATGAGTGTGTAAGACATAGCACCGAAGACTTGTACAGGACACAAGGGTCTACATCAAGTCAGCTCAACAGAAATCAACAGACAGGATGTGTTCCTAATACATCGGGTGCCACCGCTTTGCAGAATATACCAATTTACCCTGGGTTTATTCACTGTTAATTTACTAAATCGGAAACAAAGTAACAAAATGACTGTTCACATGAAAGCATAGGTTTAAGATTATAGTTCTTCCACATTATTAGTATTTATATAACCTTCTGCCAATACATAATTTAGAAAAATGCATTCTACATATTCAGTTGACATAGTTCACATAGCAAAAGTACAGAGGGGTACTAATATGCAAATGATCACACATCTAGAATTATTATTGACTCTGCTCACCCTACTTGAAAGTGAACCCATCATTTTCCTGCACATAGCAAAGGAACAGGTTCACTTCAATGCCAGCTCCCACAGCTAATTATACCTACCTTCCCTTAAATCCCATAGCACCCCTTATATGTGCTGGACTTATAAAAGGGCTAACGCAGGGCTGAGGACTCTTTCTGCGCTCCTATGTGACAACGCCAGAGATAAAATGATAATTCTCCCACTCTACAAGACTCTGATCTGGCTGCATCTTAAGTATGCCATCCAGTTCTGGTCACCAGCCCTCAAGAAGGATGGGTTGGAACTGGAGAGAGTCCAGAGAAGGGCAACAAAGCTAATAAAGGGACTGGAGGACCTCCGTTATGGGGAAAGACTCCAAGCATTAAACCTTTTCTCTCTGGAGAGGAGAGAGACGCTTGAGAGGGGATATGATAGCAATGTATAAATACCGTACTGGTGACCCTAGTATTAGGAAAAAACTTTTCAGTGAAAGGAAGTTTAAAAAGACACCCTGGCATTCACTGAAATTGGAAGAGAAGCCTTAACCTTACACTACGTAGAGGGTTCTTTACTGTCAGAATGGTAAGGATGTGGAATTCTCTTTCACAAGCAGAGTGTCAATAGTTTCAAAAAACTATTAGATGGGCACCTTAATGATCACAACATACAGTGATATACAATTTACTACTGGCATAAACATAAGCACACTGACACACCACAGGTTGAACTGGATGGACTGTTGTCTTTTTCAACCCTACCGACTATGTAACTATGTAACACTGGCTGCTGGTACAACAAGTTAATAGCTCATTGCTTTTACATTGTAGGAAGGAAGGCAAGTCTTATGCATATCCATACTCAGAAATATTAAATATTTTGCTTTCCCAGCATTACCAATGCAATACATTGACAATTCATGTTAAGTTTACTTAAAAAAGCATAAAATAGTTTCTGAAAGCAGAGGCCTTGTAGAATAAAAAGAAGGTTGTTACAATTTTTCATGTTGCATGATAGTTGTGCAACTGTTTATCGAGGACACATTCAGGAAAAAATACAGTAAAAAATTTAGAGCAAAAAAGCACAATAAAATATGCAATATTTTGGTAAAATATAAAAGATGAAGTTGTGTCGAGTAAATAGATAGCAAACATGTCAAGTCTTAAAATTGCCATGTCCATGGTATTGTGTAAAACTATGGTGCATGGACAATGCTTTAAAGCGCTTGCATACCGCTGGACGTTTTTTTTTTTCACCTGCAAGGTAAAGTCATAATGTGCTAGTTTGCACATTATGTAAAACTCATCTTAAAACAAACTAAGCTGTTCCAGCGTCGCAATGTCAACTCTGCAGGGGCTTCCATCTTCATCCGTCTTGTTTCCGGGTTTGCGGGCTCCACACTACCTATAGGTAAACCTTATTATAGGCTTACCCGTAGGTAAAAGTCAGTAAAGGAGTACTTCTATGAAAAAGTATCCTGTTCTCTTTGCATTGCTTCCTTTGTGTGAAATGCCTGGTGTTTCCTCCAGTCCCTCTGCTTTCTCTATTTTAATCTGACCACGCTAGAAAAGGAAGCACATCTATCCTAGCGTGGTCAGTTCTCTTATTTGCATTCTAATTGGGAACATAGCCTGCCTGTACTCCAATGGTTTGTCTTATGCTGAACCCACCCACCCCCCTGCCCAGTTCTTCACTGGGAAGATCTGTGTACTACTGTTTCTTTGCTACTATTGACATGCCCCGCTGCAATCTCCATCCCCAGCTCTCTAAGCCCCTGATGCAGCTGAGAGCAGAAGTCCTGTGATCACTTATAAAAAAAAAGAAAGGAAGTTATTTATAATTTTTTTAATATATAAATACACAAACATTTTACCTTTCTATTTTTCTATTTTAAATGGAACAAGTCGTTTTACAAGGCGGGGGATTATTTATACTTTAATTGTAAATTATGGCCCTAGAATTATTGTTTTCACTCCAAATTTCATGGCGCTGGCTCAAATGGGTGGGGCAATCGTAGTCTATATAAACGTGCACACCCTCAAGCACTTTTGCATTTGCAGGTATGTGCAGGACTACAGGGTTACCTTTAATTCTTAATTTTTTATTGTATTCCTTTTTATTGCAATTTGATTTTTTTAAATTTTTTTTTTTAACTTTTTTTGTAATCACAAGGAGGCTAACATGCCCTCTATGTTAAAGCATTGAACGGATGACAGGACCCCTTTATGGAGACATCAGGAGTCTATTAGACCCTTAATGTCTCCCCTACCCACCACTGCACCTAATCAAGTACAGATTGTGCTTGATTAACTGCTTCCTTGGCTGTAGCAGCCAGGGTATGACAGCCCTGAAATCACTAAGAGCTGAGAGCTTCTGGCTTCTTATACAGCAGAGGAGATTTGGGAATGGATAAGAACCTGGGACCCACAGAGCTGTGGGGGGGTGTGGTGGTGGAGCCACACCATCCACAATGTAAAAGTGATTAGACAGCTAATAGCTGCTTCCCTAGCTGAAAAGCGTTCTCCAATAGAACCACCCCACCTCTCTACCTCTCCCAATCAGAGAATGCTTTGAATTCATTCAAAAAATACAAATTATTCTCTGTATAGCACACATGCTCAGCGCCCAACCACTTCTGTTCAGAATGCAGCAGGGCAGCTGCTCGGTGTGGAACTTGAAAGCAAGTGGAGATCACTGGAGTAGTGGCATCTACTTCAGTGATATCCAAGTTCCAGGGGCATCGGCCAGGTATGTTATATGCATAGTTATATTGGGTAAAGCTGGATGCTTGATTTGGACTAGATTTCACAAATTCAGATATCCTCAGCCAAATTATTTATTTATTTATTTATTTTTAACTTACCAAATCCAAATTTTAATGTTATCATTGGCAGTTTTTACTTCTATATGGCCCAAACTGCTTGTGCCTTATATTTTCTTCTGCTGTTCCCTGAGCACTGTAGGCTTAACTGCAAGTGCTGCCACGCCCCACCCTTTATCATAGTAGCCTTAACCACTTGCTGACCGCCCTATAGCTACAGCTACAAGGCAGCATCTGTGCACAGGATCATGTATATATACTTGATCCTGCACTTCCTCCTGCAGGAGGCTAACGCGCTCTGCCTGCAGGCTGCTTCTGCTTTCATAATTCACAGCAGAAGCCAATCTGCGTTTGCAGGTTACTCGATGCCCTCTGGCACCCGTCGGTTATCAGTAAAACACAGAGAACTGAGATATGCCTATGTAAATAAGGCATATCTCAGTTCTGACAGGGGTGAAGGGATGGATTTTGTGTCCCTGCAAAGGACTAGAATGGATCTCTTCCCCTAGTGAAAGAAGCACACTGTGTACACATAAACCCTGGTTAGGCACACATTTAACCCTTTGATTACCCTAGATGTTTAACTCCTTCTCAGCCAGTGTCATTAGTACAGTGACAGTGTATATTTTTAACACTGATCACTGCATTAGTGTCACTGGTTCCCGCAAAGTGTCAAAAGTGTAAGTTAGTATCCGATCGCTGCCGTTATTAGTATAAAAAAAATGAAACACAAATTCTATAATTATATCCCATACTTTGTAGATGATATAACTTTTGCGTAAACCAATCAATATCCGCTTATTGGGACCAAAAACATGTAGCAGAATACATATTGGCCTAAATTTATGAAGAAATTAGATTTTTTTTAAATTTTTATTGGATATGTTTTAGAGCAGAATGTAAAAAAATAATGTTTTTTTTCTTATCAAAATTGTTGGTCATTTTTGTTTATAGCGCAAAAAATAAAAAAAGCCGTGGTGATCAAATACCTCCCAAAAAAGCACTGTTTGTGGGAAAAAATTACATGTATTTTATTTGGGTACAGCGTTCTAGGACCGTGCAATTGCCAGTTAAAATAATGCAGTGCTGTATTGCAAAAAATGGCCTGGTCATGAGGGGGTAAATCTTCTGGAGGTCAAGTGGTTAAACTGTACATACAATAGTTCTCATGAACTGACTGAAATTTGCTCAGGGGGTAGCCCTGCTGGCCTCCTGCCTGACATACCTCGTTGGAAAAATCATGAAAGCTGGGTGTAAAATTGTCAGCCAAACAGTGACTGAATCCAAACAGATGCATCTGCTGTTTGGGTATTTGGACAGCCAGCAGGGCCAACTGTCTAAATACAATATCTGCAGCAGCAGATCCGAATCTAGATTATGGGTCCTCAACCTGTGGCCCTCCAGCTGTTGAGGAACTGCAAGTCCCATGAGGCACTGCAAGGCTCACAGTTATAAGCATGAGTCCCAAAGACAGAGGCATGATGGGACTTATAGTTCTGCAACAGCTGGAGGACCACAGGTTGAGCACCCATGATATAGATGGAGAAATTGTGTTAAGCCAGCTTTGGTAAACATTTTTTAGGGCTTCCAATGATGCTAGGAGCTGCTGTTGATTCAATGGGACTTCTAGTATGGAAACTCTAAATTTCTGAGGATTGCAAGTCTTCAAAAAGTTTGGCTTGATCACAACTTAATAACATTTTTAGAGGTTTACTTATCTTAACTAGTAAAAGTGTTCTGTGGTTGGATTGTTGATGAACATCTAAGCACTATCTAATGCTTATGGCTAACTTAAGAGCCCTGGACGAAGTCTAGTCAAGTCCTAAATTCTCATATCCTGTCATTTAGTTTTAAGAGACATAAATTCAGTTCTGACTCACTTTGCTTTACCCTTTAAAGCCAGATGCAATAATCTGTGATAACAAAGTTTTAGCCTCATAACCAATTTATGTTTGGGTAGGGCCAAAGAAAGTAAGCTATAATCTACCTTAGTTTAGGCTTAGTTTACAAATTAACTAGACAGTCTTGGATCGTTCTATGAGTTAGCATATGATTGATGTGCCAAACTAAACTAAGAAATTCCATAAAACTTGAGGCAATGATAAAGGTCTGCACCTTTATCATTCGAGTAGCTATCATAATTCCTCCTTATGTCAGGGTCCCCATCATTGTCTCCCCTTACATCAGACTCCAAACAGATTCCACCCTTACATCAAAGCCCCTATTACACCAGGGTCTCCATCAGAGTCCCCATGAAGGTCTGACCTTCCCTTACATACCTGCAGTGTGGTTGTAGCAGCAGGGTACACGGCCTGGACAGAGGAAGTTCTGCCTTCCTGTGAATGCTGGGGCAAACACATGATGGTTTGCCAGTATTCCCGAATGGTTGTGTAATAATAATGGCAACATCATGGCCATTGGCAACAGTAATTCAAAACAATGGTTAGAAAGAATGTCTGATTATTGGTACCATTTTTTAGTTTTCATACATGTAATTTAGTCTTCTATTGCAGTTATGTAACCATGCAATAGTTTTACATAACCTTTCAGTGAAAGAACCTTAACATCCATAAACTGTATCGCCTACTGGAAAATCCGATCTAACTTGGCCAACTTGAGTTTCTTCTTTATTTTCTTCAACAATTATTTTTGAAAGATCATTTGAATTCATAAAATCTCTGATCAATCAATTATTGTTACGTGTACAGCCAGTATAAGAGGAGAATTCTTGACTCCCATCTTTCTCCTAACAAGTCTTCATTTCCCAACCGTAATGCAGCTGAGGAAGTTCTGCCCTCCTGTGAGTGCTGGGGCAAACACATGATTGGTTGCCAGTGGACCTTTGCTCAGCTGCATTAAAACCTGTGTGTGAGCACAATGGGCCCACATTGAGGATAAACCACTGACTCTAGATAAAATCTTGTAGCAGGCCATATTTGGCCCACAAGCCCATAATCACACACACACCTTCTCGGCACCATTGACTTGTTTTACCTTCACCGACCACTACTAGTAGATTTGGCCATGCCACAACTGTGACCTTTGACCATGTGTATATAAATAGATGATTGCATATGTTCCCGAATGGTTGTGGAATTATAATGGCAACATCATGGCCTATGGCAACAGTAATTCAAAACAATGGTTAGAAAGAATGTCTGATTACGGGTACCATTTTTTAGTTTTCATACTTGGAATTTAGTCTTCAATTGCAGACATGTAACCATGCAATAGTTTTACATAACCTTTCAGTGAAAGAACCTTATCATTCAAAAAACGTTTGCATTAAATGAGCAGTTCAATCGATAATCTTCATCAAAATGGTAAGCTCAGCCCTACTGGAAAATCCAATCTAACTTGGCCAACTTGAGTTTTTTCTTTATTTTCTTCAACAATTATTTTGGATAGATCATTTGAATTCATAAAATCTCTGATCAATCAATTATTGTTTCGTGTACAGCCAGCATAAGAGGAGATTTCTTGGCTCCCATCTTTCTCCTAACAAGTCTTCATTTCCCAACCGTAATGCAGCTGAGCAATGGAAAACAGTCTGGACAGGAGTCGCGAACAAAATGAAGTCAATTAAAATAAAACAAAGCATAAATGTGACAGGTTCAGCTTTCCCTCCCATCAAAATACCCTCATCACTTCTTGTTTCCTTGACAACAGGTGTAATATCCAGTAATGTTTCCATTCTCTCACACTGGATAGCAATTTCTCGTCTACGACAAGCATGAAATATTAACAAAAATTAGATAATATCTCTACGTCCAGCCAAACAAGGCAGCAGTATCAGCGAGGTAAAGTGAGCTATATTCAGTGTTAACTACTGCCTTGCATAATGGAAAGGAGTGGACGTGTCTCTTCCAGCTGTACGCTATATATAGGCTGCCGGTTTATTAAAATAGCTTTCTATTTCCTAATACATGGCAATCGGTTGTTCAAGGTTCAGTAAACAATGTATTAGTGAAAATGCCTCCAACACCTTACAGAACACAGCGCCCTAAGTAGAGCTAAAAGTGTGGACTGCTGCCAGCTAATGGATTTTATTTTATGCCCCATGCTGTTGTGTTACAAGCAGCATTAACTCTTTATGCAGGGATTAGAATGACAAACTATCTTAATGACTGGAGATGGCACATGAGGTTCAGCAAATGTAAGTGGGCCATCATTATTAGTAAATGGAAAGAAATCCAATTATCCAAAACACTGCACTCCTATAGAGTCATTTCTGCATGATTTTACTTTAAAGCTGATCACCAAACAGCTAAAATACACAGATGGAATACAAACATAGGAGCTGTACCTGCCAAAGGATTTCGGTCTATCCAGTCCTCAGATATACACAGCTCCGACACATAGTACAGCTCTGACTGACAATACAGAGGACCTGATTTTTTTCTGCTGCAGTTAAAGTGATACTAAAATCTTGTTTTTTTAGTTAAAAATGACAAACATGTTATACTTACCTGCCCTGTGTAATGGTTTTGCATAGAACAGCCCAGATCCTTCTCTACTCGGGTCCCTTTTTTGCGCTCCTGGCCCCTCCCTTCTGTTAAGTGCTCCCCACAGCAACCAGCTTGCTATGGGGGGCACCCTAGCCGAGCCACAGTTCCCTGTGTCCATTCAGATACAGAGCCGTGGCCTGGCCCAGCCTGCCCCTTTCTCTCCTCATTGGCTGACTGACTTTGATTGACACCAGCAGGAGCCAATGGTGCCATGATGCTGTCTCAGACAATGAGGAGAGGAGTTCCGAGCAGCCGAGACACTCCTGCAACATTAGTGGATCTATATGGGGCTTAGGCAGGGCCAGCCCTACCATGGGACCCAGTGGGACCATGGGTTCCAGGCGGTACTTTAAGAGGGGCGGCAGCCCAGCCAGCAACACGGGAATACTGCCCAAGCCTGTAGTGACTTGTTGTCAGGGCCGCCATCAGGGGGGTACAGGCAGTACTGCCGTAAGGGGCAGAGCGTCTCAAGGGGTCCGCCACCTAATTTCTCCCTCTCATATAAGCTTATGGTCACTTCAATGACCATAAGCATATATCAGAATTGTTCAGCAGAACAATTCTATAACTCTGATCAGCGGATTACAATCCTCTGATCAGCCCAAAGCCCAAAGAAAATATGTCTGGAACTAGAAGTTATTTCTCCAACTTGTCAGAATATAGATCACCTGCATAGTGAGGTTGATTTCCTAAAGGAGTTGAGAATCTTCACACAATAAAGCATGTGAATATGCACTTATCCAATCCTGTGTAGATGAAATTAAACAATAATTTGCTTCTCACATGATTAAATGATTGAAGTGAGTAGTCACAATTTATTATGTAAAGATTCTCAACTCTTAGTAAATCACACTCATTGTCTCAGATGTTTAGATAGTAAATTCATGCTGAACAATAAAATAATGAGAATCCTGGCCATGTGCGCTTCACACACTAGTAAATTTGGTGGTTATATAGAAAAACACACAAAATGCAAGTGGCCACTGTCATCCCAAGAGGAAATAAGGTCATACCTCCCCATTAGGCCTCATGCACGCTGGACGTTTTTTGACGTTTTTCAGCAGCTGTTGTTCAGCTGCAGACTTTTTTTCTACAGTCAATAAACCCTCCATCATGTTATCCTATGTGTTCATGCACACATAGGCTGTTATCAAGTGTTTTGAGCAGTGACGTTTTTGAGTTGTAAGAAAAAGACTAGTGGGTTCTGAGACACGTTTTTCAGCTGTAAAAATGCTCTTACGCCCAAAAACGTGGCTCACCAACATTTTTGGACATTTTGGATCCATTGAAAAAAACGCTTAGAAACCTCAGCGCTAAAAAACACTCAAAAACGCTGCTGCAAAAAAGCTGAAAACTACTGACGTTTTTAAGACTTTTAGGTTTTTAGGTCCCCCCCCCCCCCCCACCACCATAAAGGGATAAAAGGATGTTAACATATGAAGACATGCAGGTTTGTTATCATGTTCATGCCTCCTACACAAATGGCTCACGAGGAAAAAAATTATATATATACATACACTGATTAAAAAAGTGTTCCTTTAATTTTTTTGAGCAGAGTATAGCATCAAGTCAATTAAACTCCTGGTATATTTATCTGGTCAGTTAAGTAGCAGAGGGGGTTGTTAATCAGTTTCAGCTGCTTTGGTGTTAACGAAATTAACATGTTCACTAGATGGGCAACAATGAGTCAACCTCCAAAATAGGAATGGATTTACAGGTGGAAGACACTGACATTTTTTTTCCCTACTCACATTTTTTGACTGTTTTTCACTAGTTTTGCATTTGGGTTGGTCAGTGTCATTACTTATAGCATGAGGCGATACCTGGACGCTATAGAGGTTGCACAGGCAGTCCAACTGCTCCTGGATGGCACATCAATAAGTGCCATTGCCAGAAGGTTTGCTGTTTCTCCCAGCACAGTCTCAAGAGCATGCAGGAGATTCCAGGAGACAGGCAGTTACTCTAGGAGAGCTGGACAGGGCCATAGAAGGTCTTTAACCACTTGACCACTGGGCACTTAAACCCCCTTAACAACCAGACCAATTTTCAGCTTTCAGCGCTCTCACACTTTGAATGACAATTACTCAGTCATGCAACAGGTAGGTCCTCGTCAACCTGACGGACACGTTGGAGATATCGCAGGTCCATAGCGGAGTACGATATTCATTACTGTGACTGGTTGGGTTTACGTTTTGATCACTTTTTGTCAGTTTTTTACACTCATCCCTTTTTTTTACAGTCACAGAAGGTGGACATTTAGGTAAGGATAAAACCTCCAACTGAGTAACAACGGGTAGATCACTTGTACAATTAAAGCAATTGTGGTTTCGTCGACTTTGACTAATTGTTGGGGGAGACGATGAATTGACTGGTCTATTTATATGGTCCTCAAATTAACTGAAC